>PVKA01019494.1:0-41975 GCA_004027165.1 Ctenomys sociabilis | reverse complement strand
TAGATTTCACAAACCAATCATAATTATACATGTGGCCGATTACTATTGGTAGATCTTACAGCAATGGCGGGCTTATTCTAAATAAGGGAGAGGTTGGTACAGCAACAAGAACCAGGAAGCCGGATATGGGCGCCATCTTTGCAGACACGATGGGCGGGGGAGCGAGGAGCGGGCGCCATCTTGGCTCGGCTCCCAACAGTATTAGACTTAAAAGATGCCTTCTTTTGCCTGTCTTTACACAAAGATAGCCAACCTCTGTTTGCCTTTGAATGGACGGACCCAGAGACGGGAACAACAGGACAGCTGACTTGGACACGCCTCCCTCAGGGCTTCAAGAATTCCCCTACCATCTTTGATGAAGCCCTCCACAAAGACTTGGCTGCCTTCTGAGTCCAACACCCCAAGGTAACCCTTCTCCAATATGTGGACGACCTTCTGCTGGCTGCAAACTCAGAAACAGACTGTATGTATGGGACTCGGGGACTTTTACAAGAACTAGCCAAATTGGGATACCGAGCCTCAGCTAAAAAGGCTCAAATTTGTCAAAGGGAGGTCATCTTTCTAGGGTTCACCCTCAAAGATGGGAAACGATGGCTCACAGAGGCCAGGAAAAAGACTGTCACACAAATTCCTCCACCCAAAACCAGAGACAATTACGGGAATTCCTGGGAACTGCAGGATTTTGTCACCTATGGATTCCAGGATTCATGTCCCTGGCTGCCCCCCTCTATCCTCTCCTTAAGGGAGATGCCACTTTTACCTGGGGCCCAGACCAACAACGGGCCTTTGATGAAATCAGCCCCCGCCCTGGCTCTCCCCAATGTGGACAAACCTTTCACTCCCTACGTTGAGGAAAAACACGGGATAGCCTGAGGAGTATTAACTCAAGCCCTTGGCCCCTGGAAACGGCCTGTGGCCTACTTGTCAAAAAGATTAGACTCTGTGGCCAGTGGATGGCCCCACTGTTTAAAAACTATTGCCGCTGCTGCCATGCTAACCAAAGATGCAGACAAATTAACCTTGGGACAAAAGTTGACTATAATAGCCCCCCACACTTTGGAGAGTGTCATTCATCAACCTCCAGATAGACGGCTCTCTAATGCCAGGATTACTTATTACCAAAGTCTCCTGCTTAATAAAGACCGAATAACGTTCGGTCCGCCAACTACTCTCAACCCGGCCACTCTATTACCTGAAGAAGCACCGGAACCAATTCTTCACACCTGCCAAGAGATCTTAGCCAAAGAAGCGGAAGTTTGCAGAGATCTCGCAGACCAGCCACTCCCAGACACTGAGGTAATGGTACACTGACGGCAGCAGTTTCTTGCTGAACGCTAAGAGACATGCGGGGGCCGCGGTTACTGATGGGGCTTGGGTTATCTGGTCATCAGGATTGAGGGAAGGCTCTTCCGCACAGCGGGCAGAACTAATTGCCCTCACTAAGGCTTTAGAGTTGGCTAAGGGAAAAAGGCAACCATCTATACCGACAGCCGATATGCTTTCACTATGGCACTATCTGCCAACAAAGAGGGCTCCTCACCTCGGCTGGGAAAGAAATAAAAAATAAACAGGAAATACTTAGACTTTTGTCAGCTATTATGCTGCCACAAAAACTGGCTATAGTACATTGCAACAGCCATCAAAAGGGCTCTAGTCCCATTATAAAGGGAAACAACCACGCTGATGAGACCGCCAGGTAAGCAGCCCTAAGTGCTCCTACTACCCTGACCCTAAAGGTGGCTGAGCCACCTGAACTTCCTACACAGCCCCATCTGATGGAGGAACCAGAGCTTCTAGCCTATTTCCAACAGGTTCATAAGTTAACTCATTTGGACATCAGAAAACTCTGCCTACTGGCTCGACATCATGCCACTAGTAATCTACCTTTATCTAAGGTCCAAAGACTGGCAAAACAAGTCACTAAAAAATGTAAAGTTTGTCAACTTGTCAACCCTCATCCCTCAAGACTTGTTGAGGGAATAAGGTTATGAGGAGATCGGCCTGGACAATTTTGAAATAAAGCCTGCCAAATATGGATTTAAATATTTGTTAGTCTTTGTAGACACTGTTTCAGGATGGACCGGAGCCTTTCCTACCAAATGAGAGACTACTCAAATAGTAGTCAAAAAGCTGATGGAAGAGATATTTCCTCGTTTTGGCATGCCAAAGGTAATCGGGTCTGATAATGGACAGGCATTTGTGGCTCAGGTAAGTCAGGGAGTGGCCAAGATAATGGGGATTGATTGGAAGCTTCATTGTGCCTATAGACCCCAAAGTTCAGGACAGGTAGAGAGAATGAATAGAACAATTAAAGAGACCTTAACTAAATTAGTCCGAGAGACTGGCCTAAGAGATTGGACCATGCTCCTACCTTACGATTTGTTTAGGGCAAGAAATACTCCAACTTCTAAACCACCTAACCTAACTCCCTTTGAGATTTTATATGGTACCCCTCCCCCCATATGAAATCTCAGTCCATGGCCTAAAGATTTAAAAATACCCCAACCCCCCTTGGCTGATAGACTCTTGATTCTCGACCAGATCCAGTGAGTTTTGTGGCGTCAACTTTCCTCGGCCTACTAGCCCAGCGACGGACCCACGCCCCACCACTTCCACATGGGAGACTACATGTTCGTCCACTGACATCAGGCTGAGACCCTACAGCTCTGTTGGAAAGGACCCTATCAGGTACTGTTAACTACACCCACAGCAGTCAAAGTTGACGGCATCACCTCTTGGATCCACGCATCCCATCTCAAGCCTGCACCTCAACCATTTAACCATGCATGGACTGTGGAAAAGACTGACAGCCCTCTTAAGGTTCGGGTTCATAGGGTTACTAGCCCTGGGCCCAATTAGGGGGGATAATTCCAACCCCCACCAACCCTGGAAATGGACTCTATCTAGGTGGGAAGATAAAAAATTGTTACGGGCATGGGAAGGGGCAGGAGAACCTTCCTTCCAGATATCCCCCTGTGACTTAATGCCCTCGTTAGCATGCTCCAATTGTAGAGGACACCATATTTATATGTGTCCTGCTTCCAACCCAGGCAAGCCATATTGTAATAGCCCTGGTCAAAACTATTGTGCCACTTGGGGATGTGAAACTATAGCAACCAAATGGTCCGTGACTACTCCTGATCCCAACTTAGAAGTAAAATGGACTCCAACTGGATGCCCCGAGTCAGATAAGTCCTACTGCCAGGTTGTCTTCAAGGCCTTGGGCCACACAGATCCAAGATGGTTTACCGGACGGACTCGGGGAGTCAAACTATATAACTTACAACCTGGGGGCCTAATTCTTATACAAAAAACCCAGACTCCACAAAAAGCTATTGGAGTAGGTCCCAACTCCACTTTAGTCAAAGAAAAACCTCCTCCCCAATCAGAGCCTACCCCTCTTAGTTTCTTTAAAAAGTCATATATTCTCAAACCCACCAATTATTTTAAAGGTCAACCTAAACTAACCAATGCGATCTGCTTCTGTAACCTCGCTTGCTCCCTCCCCATTTTGTGGTTTTTGCCTTTAAAAAATATGTTTGCTAGACTAAAAATGCTCTCTGTTCCTGCACGTTCAGTGAGCCCCATGCATGCATGGAAAATAAAATCCCCTTGCTTTTACATGAGAGGACATCTCTTGGAGTCTTTCTTCACGCAGTGGGCTTCTCAGACCTAACAACGCCACTAGTAATAATTCTCAGGGGGGCCTTCCACACCTAGCACCTTGCCAGCTAGTTCAGCTGGGTGTAACAGGATGGTCACCAACTGGCAACCGCTCCACAGCAGCTTTCCATGTTGTTCTTTGTAAAATGTGTTTGAGGGCCGAGGTGCAGCTCCCCACACAGTAGGACTGTTCCCCAAGTACCTGCAACATCAATTGTCTAGAAGCCCAACATGAAGTAGTGTACACTGAAATCCATGGAAGCAGGCCACAGAGACCAAATCTGCTGAGGAAGGAGGCGTCACTGCCATGCGGAAAGGCAATGCATTTTTTTATTTTTGTTTGTTTGTTTTTTTTTCCCAGATGAATCCACAAGCACAGAAAGAGAGGAGGAAGCTGCATCTTAGGAGGACTGAAGGTTCATCTCATTTACCATGCACGGATGAGACACGCTCTCCTAGTCTAGAAAATTCTACTCAATGAGGCCCTGTTTCCTTGGTCCTTTCTGGAGGAGAAGCAGAGGTAAAGTGACAATACAGCATGGCTAAGACTTATAAGCACAAGCTACAGAGCTGTGTAAAATGTAGTGTCCCTCTGTCTCCTTTCATGACGGCACCCTTTTGCCCAAGCCATAAAAGGGCATAAATCACATGGGATTTTTCCTATCTTCCCACAGAAGGCCTGTGGTGACTAAGGCCACAGGCAGGAGGGCAGTAGGCAGCAATCACGTCTCCATAGGTGCCTTGCATACCGAGCCTCGGGCACAGTCCAGAGTCTTTACCAACACTGCCAGTGCCACGAGAGTAGTCCAAGGTGCCAGGTAAGTCACAGAGACCCTGAACCAATCCAGAAGGTTGATGTCTTCATAGGATCCAGGTGTACCACCCAGGCCACGTGGGAAGGACAGCAGGATAGACAGGACAGATAGGAGCCCAGATAAGCATTTGGCCAGAGCCACATGGGAAATGGTAGGGTGAGTACACAAATTAGGGCTGTCAGGAGGGAGAGTCACAGGGGCTGTGAATTAGAGGGGTGGCTGTTGGGTACCTCTTCCCAGGTCCTGGGTGGATAAAGCAGTGGATGTGGCCTCTTGTGGTCTGTGGGTAAAGGGGCCAGGATGTGGGTTGGTTAGTTGGTGCTTGAAAGGCACTCCCAGCTGGGTCCTGGGCTGCCTGTAAGGAGCAGCTGGGCCCTGGAGGGGCACTTTCTTCTTGGCCAGCGAGATTAGGACATCAATGCATCAAAACACGTGGTGCACCACGGAAATCCTGCTCCATGGCTGAAGGCTGGAGACTGAATATCAGTTTCATTCCCAGTGGGAAGGCAGGCTGAGACAGAGAGTGAGCCTCCCACACACTGGCATATTCCAGATCCCTGCAAAGAGGACACAGTTCTGGGCCCATCAGTTCAGTCGCAACCTGGGGGAAACATCTCAACAACACCCAGGGGAGACAAGGCTTGTGGGCACCAGATGCCCAGGTGCATCACGGGCCACATGAATCCTTGGTGTACCTCACTCCCACAGGATGCTCTTCCAGGACCCACCAGTCTGGGGGAGAGAGCTCTGAAGGCAGGGCCTGACACTGTCAGCTGAGGAAGGAGAAATAGTTTCATTACTTTGGTGTTGCTGAGAGCGCTTCAGAAAACAGTTGCATGTTTAAGCAACCAGCTCCAGGCCAGAGCCAGCAGGCCCAGACAAGGGCGGGCAAGGGATGGCTCCTTTGTTTTCTTCCACAGCTGTCTGGGTGAAGCACTTCAGGTTGGGCCCTGGGTCAGAAATTGCTTTTATCCTAATGGCCCTATTCTAAAGACTATTGGATTTTCTGTGCAGGTTTAGAAATGTTCTACTTTCAAATAATTCTCTTTGCTCAGGGCACAATTCCCTCCCCCTCCTTTCTATGTATTCATCTGAAGGAAGACAGTTCTCTTCCTAGCTCCAGCCACAAGGTTATTGGTGTTTATGTTCTTGGAGATACAGGAAAAACCACCCATGCCTTGAACTGGGTGCCTGGTGGGGCAAAGGACTTTGGATGTGACAGAGTGAGCTCACCCGGACCTGGTGCATCACCCGATGGGTGCAACTCCCTGGTGCTGAGGCCTGGACCCCAGGTTCGTTCTGCAGAGCAAGACCCTGGCTTGATGCTGCAGAATGGTGTTCCTTCCCCCAGGCCCAGCTTGGCCTCCACTGCACCAGGTCCCTGGCAGACTTGGCTGGGTTGAGAGCTACCAGAGGATCTACTGCCTTTTGCAGGGCTTTAGACTCTAGCTAGTGATTTCTGAAGGCTGTTGAGGCACTGGTGCAACATAGACTGCTGTGCATTGATTTCTTAAGTATTTGCTATGCTGTGGATGCCGCTGTTATAAATCATGTAGATTTATGAATCAGTGTGTTCCATGCTCGTGCGTACCCTGCAGAGCCCAAGAGCCCTGAAGAAATCATCATTCGGTTCTTAGACGTCCTTGGATAGGGCTGCCCCTAGGCATAAAATGTGTGGGCCCCATGGGGCTGTGGTAGGCAGCCTGTGTTCTGGAAGTGGATACAAAATGGGGCTGGCATTTTTTTTTCTGCTCCCAGAGAACCCTCATCTTCTGTATTGAGAGGATAATACCAGGAACATATGAAGGCCTGGCTGTGGTGAAGGAAGAAATAAAGGTTAAGGGTGGGTCTAGAAGACTTTCTTCCACAAGTAACGCTTACTTGTGAAGTCACATAGCTGAGAAAAGCAAAATAAAAGAAGCCTAAAGTCACTCAGAGTGCCACTTCCCAAGTGGACCATTGCCAACCTTCCTATGATGCCTTCCAGAGCATGCAGCATGCACACTTTGTGCATTTGTGTTTTCATAATAAAAAGTAGTAGATGTGAATATTTTCAACTTGCATTTTTAAAGTTCAGATCTTTCATGAAAGTTTTTCATGCCAATATGTGAAGCGGCTGGCAGCCACGACAGGACTTCTCCCGCTTCCTCCTCTTCCAGGCTTTGTGTCAACCTAGTCAGGTAACTAAGGAGTCCTGAGCAGACTGGCCCCCAGGCTCTGAACAGGGTTCAGAGTGAGACGGAGGCAGCACACATTAGGGTGCCACAGGGCTGGTGGAGGGGCCACTGACCTCCAGGAAAGGGCCAAGCAGTGTTGGCTAGTGCGCCGCAGGCCTCACAGAAATGAGGGTGAACAGAATGCTAACCCATGGTGCAGCAGGAGGACTTGACTCTGTGATGTCAACAAACTGCATTTTTTCAACCTGTGCATTCTAATTCTTTTCTTTAGCAAGTTATAACATCGCCTCAAGTCTCAGTCTCTTCTTTGTAAAAGGAGAATGGTATCCAGAAGAGTGACCATAAGCCGGGCATGGTGCTGGACACTGGTAATCCCAGTACTCTGAGAGGCGGAAACCGGAGGATCACAAGTGCAAGCCCAGCCTGGGTGACTTGGTGGCTTAGCAAGGCACTGTCTCAAAATTAACTCAAAAACAAAAGGGACCTGGGGATGTGCTTCAGTGCCAAGGCCCTTGATTTAAACATTAGCCCCCCCCCCCCAACTGCAAACTTAAGATATGCTTGTTACGGACTAGTACTGAACTTGGTTTTCCTGCCCCAGTTCCATCTTTACCTCGAAGTAGGCAGGAACAGTGTCCAGAAGGGAGAGCTGGCCGCCATTCTGGGCTCAGATCAGCTCTGCTTTGCCTGGGTAACATAGGGACCCATTGTTTGCAAGGGGATTAGCAGTGAAGGAGTTCCATGGAGATGCTTTTTCTACTGAGATAAAACTTTAAGGGTTTAAGGCTTCTAGAAAGTTTTCCCCAGGCTGATCCAGAAACTTGTTAGACAAACCCTTAGGCCCTGCCCAAGTCTGGGTGTCAGAAGTCTGGGAGCAGTGACTCTGGTCCCTGCCAGAGCTGAGAACAACCAGGGGCCAAGTGTCCCAAAGCCGGACTCCCTCACCCACTCCACTGCCCACTGGGGGTCTCAGCCAGGAAGGTAAAAGACACTTAGCTAACAAATTAGACAAATAGAAATCCTAAACAATAATAGGTTATAGGACAAGGACCTAACAAAAATCAGTATATGATGGAAATCAGGAAACAGATTCAAAATGCTGCATTGATGATGTCAAAGAAAAACATGATGCATATATGTGCATGGTGCTGGGAGTACAGCACAGGGCCTGACCCCTTCTAAGCAAGCATTCTACTATGAGGTATACCCTCTCCCCCAAAAATACAATTTTCAAGCTGAATATTCTAATTGTCTCAGTTACTTTGCTCTTGTTGCTGGGACAAAATACCCGACACCCAAAATGAAGGAAGGAAAGATTTATTTAGCTCACGGTTACTGGAAGCTTCAGTCCATACTCAGCTGGCTCCAAGGCAGACTGGCACATGGCAGAGGGCAGCAGTTCATGGAGGCAGAAAACAGCAAAGAGCAGATGGGAGGAGTAAGCAGCAGCAGAGGCTACAGAGAGCAAGTCTGTCTCCCTCGTGTTGCATTCAGGTGTCTACCCCGGGTGTAGAACTCACACCCACAATCCCAGCAGCATGCACGCGATAATCCCAGTGGATCATGGTGGATCTCAGTGCATCACAAACTCTAGAATTCCACCCCACGGCTTACATGAGGCTCTTGAGGGCCAACTAGACACAAATCATGATACTAATCCCCTAAAAACTACTCGGCTTAACCATTTCTCATGGCTGGGCCAAAGCACCCAGCATCCACAAGTTAAAGGAGGAAAGTTTTACTGTAGCTCACAGCTTGTCTAAGTTTCAGTCCGTAGGCAGCTGGCTCCACGGCAGGGCAGTAGGACAGGAGAAACAATCGATGACAGGGCAGGCAGGACAAACACTGCTGGCCGGCCTCCTGCCCTTCCCTTTATGTTCCAGTCAGGCCACAAGCCTATTTGTTGGTGCCACCCTCTCTCAGAATGGGGCTTCCATTGCCCCATACCTAGAATGGTGCTAAATCAATCAGTAGACTGATGCAGTTTTCACAACCTTAATGCATAGTCATACACCCTAGATCCAGCCACTTGGAAAAGCCCCATTTATGAGCACATGAAGCTTTGCAGGGACATACAAGGCATAGTGGCACTGTGCCCATGGAAGGTGGTATAAACTTGTCACTACGGAGGCTGAGGCAGGAGGAGTGCCAGCAGTTTGAAGCCAGCCTGGGCTATATAGTAAGTTGAAGTCCAGCTTGAACTACATAGGGAGACCTTGTCTCAAACACAACAATAACAGCAACAACAACAAAACAAGTGCCACTAGTATGTCAAGGTTGAGAAAGATGGTACCTGATAGGTTCCAGCCCAAGTACCAACTGCTAAATTATCATGGTCCTGATTCAATATGGCTGAATCCCCCAAGCCAACAGCTTATCTTCCCAATGACCACTTCCTCCCGCTTCCCCACTCCAGCCCTGGGTACAACTTCCTCTTACCTTTCCGCCCATGCAAGGGAGTCTCCTATCAGCTCCCTGTGTATCACTAAACCGGCCCCCCAACCTCTACCCCTAGCAAAAGTCTATAAAGTCTCGGCCTCCCTGTCCTAGGTCAGAGGATCCGCCCATTACCCTCCCCTCAGTCCTTCCCACGTCTTCAGAGTTAACAAAGGCTCCTTCCCCCTTATTCCTGCCCCGCTGCCACCACTGCCGCTGCTGATACAAGCTCACAGTGCCAATGGATGGAAGTAAGGTCGCTGGCCAAGTGAGGGGCAACCATGCGCGGAGCGACACGATTTGCTGTCCTTGCTCAGACCCCAGTGAGCACGGAGCACAGCGGCCCTGTGCTGCTGCGCCTTGTCCTGGGAGGGGTATCATTAAGTCCTCTCTCAGCCCAGCAGGTGGAAGAGCGGTCCTTCTCTCCCTTCTGCCTGAAGGCCTCACGGCTTCTCCCTAGCCCTTCGGGTTCTCTTCTCTGAGTCCCCTGTAGATCCTCCTGTCACATCCGGGCCCTGGGTTGCGGGGTGCAGCTCTGTCCTCAGAGCCCCGGTCCCAGCAGGTACGGGGGGCCTGATGGTGGCCCCTGCACACAGACACTTCACTCCCCCTGCCCTTCCCACCACCTCCAGTCAAAGCTCCTGACAATGCCCAGGAGCTTTTCCATTTTATACCAATTTCCGGGTCACTCGTGTCTCCCCAGTCATCTCCTCTGGAACCCATGCTTCCTTTGTGCTTAATCATCTTTTCCATTCTCCCAACTGCTCCCATTTCTCTATGAGAAAGTGAACCACTGAACAGTGGCTGCTTGTGAAAATCACCGAAGAAGCTCACATGCTGAGGTCACTTGCACCTGGAGGTCCTAGGAGGGAGAATAATCCTCGTGTGTGTGTGTGTGTGTGTGTGTGTGTGTGTGTGTGTGTACGTAAAGAATTTCTAGGTGACTCCACTAGGTGCTCTAGACACTGGTGCAAGATAGGCTCTTATTTTTTTTTATTTTTATTTTTATTTTTTTTCCTTGTAGAGGATCAAACTCAGAACCTTGCGCTTGCGAGGCAGACACTTAAGCCACTGAGCTGTGTCCCTGGCCTGCAAGGTAGGATCTGGAGTATCCTGTCATCCACATATTCCGGTGGTCTGAAAGTGTGTCCTGGCCAAGGCCACTGGTTTGGCTTCCTGGGACAACCAGGTGACTGGGAGCCCAGGCTGAGGAAAGGCCCCAGAAGATCTCATCTATCCAGGATGGCAGTGCTAACTGGCATCAGCCCAGGGACTGGCATTTTTTCTGCTTTTTACCAATTGATTTTTTTTCAGTTTTACACTTTTTAGTATTTTAGGGTGTCTCCTTGAGTAGTCTCACTCAGTGGCTGCAGGAGAATAGCCAGGAGATCTTGTTATAAAACAAGGGCCCCACCCCTAAGGCTGAGTTAGTAGCTCTGTGCTCCCGTCAGTGTTTGCATTTCTAGCTTTGCTGCTGTGGCTCGACCAGGATCCCTTCTTTGAGGATGGCCAGTCTTATCTCATTCCATCATTTCATTCTCTGGGCTTTCACTAAATGCTTCTGGGAGTTCTCAGCTTTTGTTTTCTTCTTGTCATGAAAGTATGTTATAAATAAAAATATTTTCTTAATCTGTATTTTATTTGAGTGTTTCTTACCACCTTTAATTCTGATTTTTTTTTAAATCTCAATTACTGGGATTTTCCTCCTTTTTTAAAAAAAGAAAACAGTTACTTTATTAACTGTAGTCACTATATTCTGCAACAAAGCCCTTTAATTTCTCCTGGCTGAAAAAATCTTATTCTTTGGTTTCGTACCAGGAACCAGTACTCAGAACCTTGTACTTGCCAGGCTGCACTTGTGCTGCTGAGCTATATCCCCAGCCCTGCTGAAAAAAATTGAGTAGATGTGCTGAATACTGGGCTACATCATGACGTTTTCATATACATAGGCAACATAATTAAATCAGACCCACCCCATAATTAAATCGGACCATCACCTTTTCTCTCCTCTTTCTACCAATCTCTTCCTCCTGTTTAATCATCTCCCCTGTCTCTCTCTTTCATGGCTAACATTTTGGATCCTGTGACCAGCATGTTAGCCTCTCATCAGTAATGCATTTAACCCTATGGCAGACAGTCTTACTTGACCACTCAAAAATCATCTTGCATTCCCTCTTTCCTGTTAGCCTCTGTTTTATTGCGATAGTAGGTAGTCACATGCTCCCCAAGCCCCTCAAGTCTTGAGGGCAACTTTGTTTTGAGACAGGGAGCCTCTGTGTGGCCTGGCCTGAGCTCACACTCCTGGGCTCTAGTGGTCCTCCTGCCTCAGTCTCCCTTATGGCTGGGACAATAAAAGCACCACTACACCAGCAGAGAGGAGGTGACTCTTGAGTAAACTAAACCACTAAAGTAATTACACTGCCCTTGCCAATGGCTGGTTTAAAAATGGTGAGGAAATGTGCACAGATGCCAGGGATATCTGGAAAAGTCTTGTAACATGATTAGGGGCGATGCTTTTCCAGAATTCAGACATTGTGGTGAAAAGCTTTGACCCTCTGATGATACCTGTCCACCTTGCATCTAGGAGGGATCCAGCCTGAGGACCAGTGTCCTCTGGGAGGGCAGGACAGACAGGTGGCAGGATCCCCATCCCTGAGGAGGCTCAGCCATGGTGCTGGGAGCGCTGGCTCCACCTTTTCTCCAGACTGCTGTTATATGAGCCTCTTTGTTGTTTAAACATTTAAAGTGAAGTCTTCTGCCCCGCTACTTGACTCCAAAAGCATGCTGAATGACTCAAGGTATCCTAGCCTTGAGTCAGTGAAGCTAGTCATTCTAGCTTTCTTGCAGTATGATTTTCTTTGACAGTAAATATTCTTAGTTATGTATCTCACAAAAAGTTCCTTGACCTTAGGGATCATGACATTTCATGTGGAGTTTTCCCAAGATCTTGAATATCACATTGTTTGAAAGAAGAAATGAGGTAGTTCTCTCCATAGAGAATGGAACACCCTTGGTTTTGGTTGTCTGAAACAAAACAGGGCATCTGACCACCCTGAGAGGAGGGGCCTCGTGGGAGCAGTGGTGTGGACGGACCACACCACCTCAGGCTGAGTCACATCTCTCTGTCCTCCTCAGCTGACCCAAGCATCCTCGCTCACAAGCCTTTCCTTCTTCCCCTGTGTCTGTGACTTCCAGATGACAGAAAGCAAGTTACCATTTACTATACTGCCTGCCACCCTTCTAGGACAAGGTCCTGGGGCAGGCCCACTCCTGGGGGCTGCATGACAGCTTTGGCTCCAGTGCCACTTTGCCAACCAGTGGCCACCCATGGTGATAAAATATCCTGAAGCAACTTCCTTGAAACTGTAAGAAGTAGGGGAGGCAAGGTCTCTTTTTCTTTGTATTTTCATACAGGGTCTACAGGGTCAACAGGGTCTCACGGAGACTCTGCGTAGATCAGACTTGTAGTGATCCACCTGTGTTCAGCCTCCCAAGAGCTGGGATTACAGGTGTGTGCTACCATACCCAGTCTCAATCGCCTCTCAGTGTGTCCCCTAGGCTGGGCAGGGGTGGGGTTGGGGGGGCAGTGGGCGGGGCCAGCAAAGCAAGCCAGGGATAGAACCCTGTGTTTGCCTAAGCAGGCGCTGTAGTCCACTGAGCTATTTGGCCAGCCCAAGAAGAGGCAAGGTCTTTACCTGCATAGCACAGGGTGATTTAGGAAATGACTCTGAAAGGAAACACATCGTGAGGTGGGAGAGTGGCTGAAACTTTTATTGACCTGGCTTTACACATTTTCTTCTAAGACCACACAATGACTGAAAAATATTAAAATATTTTAAAATATGTTCAAGCACCTAAGTTAGTTGAATGTCAATGGAGTGCCCACTTTTGACTGGTGTAGACAAAGGAAGGGGTATAGAAAGAAAAATCATATGTGTGTGTATAGACAGTACAGTTGGGATAGATAATGCTGTGCTTCTACATAATTCTATGAGAGGCAAGATCTGCACTAATGGTGGTTGGACAGGATATTATGTTGGCTTCTAGTACTACGGTCATCCACTAGGTAAATAATTATTGAATTTTTGATATAATTCAGGTATAAAAAATAAGATAAGTAAGCAGCTACACTCTTAAATCACTGATAAGAGATATCTGCTAAAACAATATCTGTAAATATAATATCATGTATGCACCTTGTACAATACCAAAACGTTATGAAAACAGTTTGCAATGTATTAATTCATTGAATCTGTGTGGTTAAGGTGTCTTGAAACTGTCCGATTGACATTTGTATTTCAATAAAATAAAAATAAATGAAAAAAAATATGAATTGGGCTGGGGATGTAACTCATTAGTAGAAGACTTGCCTAGCATTGTGAGGCCCTGGGTACCATCCCTGGTAATACATGCACACAACCATGAGTTGCAAACATTTAGAGAAGGATTTTTTTTTTTTTTTGCTAGCTCAAGCTGCATTGAGGGCAGGTCTGGTGTGGCTTGTGGAGCTGAGGATAGAGCTGTGCTCCCCTGTGTCTGACTGAGCTTGCCCGAGCAGGCACTTTTAACAACTGAGCTAACCTGGAAGCCCCCCAAGTTGTAAACATCTAAAAGGGCAGGGCAGGCATTTATTGAATACAGGTTCCAGCTGACTAGAGTGAGTGATTAGACACTTTCCCTTCTCGGGTCTTTTGGAGTGTTGATCTCCACTTCAGAGTTGGCAAAAGCAGGTGACACGAGATACACTGTGCACACCCTGCAGCCTATTTTGGTCCATTCCACTGTGGAATTGTAGTAATGAGCCTATTTGGGCTCATGTCAGATGACAGCTACATTTGTGCTATGACCTCACCCACTCTATTCTTATGTGCCCCCCCCCCACAGGGCAGCCATGAGAAACACTCTTTCTACCTGCTTCCCATGTCCTAGTAGGCTACAGAGTGTGTGTCCTTTAAACTGCAGCAAAGCACCTCAGTGAAAACCCACCAATTACAAACATGCTTCTTTTGGAGGCAATCTATTTTATTACCTAAACAGGAGAAATAAGTTACTTCAAAGAGGATGTTCCTGGTGGAGTGGCTCTCCCAGAACACTGTCAATCATGTTGCTTTTGTCCTCAGAAAGAGATCTACTCACCACACTGTTTGTTTCCCCTCCACATTCAGGCCTCTTCCCACCTTCCTCTCTGTCTTGATTGTCCCCCAGCTTTCTACTCCCCACTTCCTAACCACCTGGGCTTAGCCTTCCCTGCACAAGTCAGGAGTCTCCAGACCTCTATATCAAAAACTTCTGAGCGTGGATGATGAAAAGTAACTGAAGGACACCCCCAAAAGAGTGATAGCCCCTCTGCTGACACTTGAATGACTTTCTATCAGCTTGTTTCAATTACTGAGCCTTAAAATTATGACATTTCTACTCCTGCTTCCACTAAGTCAGTGTCTAGAGAGTAGAACATACTCACCCAGCTACACATGTGGTTCAGAGATGGTTATGTGCGCAGCATGGGGGCCACCAGAGAGGTAGCAGGTGAAAGGTCTCACAGCTGAATTTGGGTGCCTTTCGGTCAGTTTCTGGGCTTCTTCCTTTGGGCTCTCAGGGGAATAAAGATGCTGGAGGGCTGGAGTATAGCTCAGTGGTAGGGTTACTGCCTAGCATGTGTGAGGCTCTGGGGTCCATCCCTGGATAGGTGGAAGAGAGAGACAGGAAGAACAATAAAGAGGGTGAAGAGAAGGAAAAGCAGAAGAGGGAGGGGTGTGGGGTATTGGAGGAAAGGAGGCCGGGGAAAGACAGAAGGGGAAGGGGAAGGAAAGGAGAGGGGAGGGCAGGGGAAGGGAAGGGAGAGGAAGGGAGGGGAGGGGAAAGGAGGGAAGGGAAAGGAGCAGAGAGGAAAGTGTCTGCTCAGCCAACTGCAAGGTTATTTATTTATTTTTAAATTTACGTATTTGGTACAGGGTCTCCCTATGCAGCTGATTAGTGAGGGTCTTGGACTTGTGATTCTCCTGTCTCAGCCTCCCCAGTACTGGGATTACAGGATGAGCCACCACACCTAGTCTTGATGGCCAGCTCAGCACGCCCGAGGGGGCTGCAAGGTTTGCTATGAGGAGCCAGTGGCCATGGAGACACCTGAACGGTGCAAAGTCCCGCTGTCTGCAGCACTCAGCTCCCAACAAATCTTGTTTGCTTTTGCTCAACGCAGGTGTCCCGGCCTTGGCAGGAGGGCTAGCCTGAGCTGGGCCATTCTTGGTGGTCCAGGGCAGGCCTCTGTGTTGCAGGGTGTCTTCCCCTAGGTGCCAGTGGTGCCACCAGTGCTGGCACTCAAAAATGTCCCCAGACACTGGTACCTCCCCCCACCCCTACTTTGCTGGTATAGGCTTTAGAGCTGCACCTAGTCACCCTTCCGTCTCTTTCCTGGTCAACAAGTAAACAAGGCTTAGTTTGATCCCATGTTGTAACCCGCAGCTCCGTGAGTCCTCTGTAAAGATGTATTTGCAGTTGGCCACATGCAGACGCTGAAGCTTCTCTGAATTCTGTCTAATCGCCTGGAATAAAACTTCATTTTGAAAATATTGAACTCATCGCACTTCCTCTTCTCCCAGCATCCCTTCCATCTTCCTTGACTAAACCACCCCACCTGGGATGCACAATGTATGATTCTGCCATGTGCCTTCTATTGGTCTAAGTGGTTTCCCCTGTGCTGTCTCTCTTCTACCAGCCATGACCACCAGCCTGTGTGCTGGATTGGAGGCCATCCACCCCATAATCATGGCTCCTGTCTTCCTCACACATCCTTTGTTGTTGTCGGGTTCTTAATATTTAGTAAGTAGTGGCTGTGGGTGCAGCTCGATGGCAGAGCAGTAAGAAAAGGTAAAAGAAGGTATTCTTTTTTGTCAAATAGCCCCAAAGTTTATTAAGGACGAAGTGTCCTTTGCTTCCCCTCCTCCTCCCCATTTTCCCCACCGCACTTTCCATCTCCCTCTCCAGAATAGGCTTTCACTCCTGGGGGACTCCATTCTTCTAATTTTCTATGCACAGGCAGGCATGGTTCTGTTTATTGCTCTTTAGCATGCTAATGTGCATGCACTGAGACAAGGCTTTTTCTCTTATTCCACCCCCAGCCAGAAAAACTCCATCCCTAATGGGTTGACAGGAAGGCAGGATTAGTGCTCAGCAAGCATGGAAAGCAGGCACCCCTCCAGCCAAAACCCGCTGGGTATCCACACACAAACCCCGACATACAAACCTTCATTCTAGTGTGTCCCATTTCTTTTTCCAAAAAGAAGCAAGCTCACATTAGGGGTGTCAAGTGCAGGCAGGGCTGCACTGGGGTGCATTCAGCTGAATGCTCTCCCTTGCTGAGGTTCACTAGTTAATCCTTGTCAGGGAAACGATGTGAATTATTTTCTGTTTCTGATTTCATGACTCTTTGTAAAATATAGGTATGCAGGCACAAAGAAAAGGTTTTCGAAGAATCTTATTTAAATAAAGGGCACTTTTAGATTTTTTGTTTCTCTTTGTTTAGTCCAGAAGGTTAATTGGCTCGCTTTCTTGAAGGATGGGGCTTTGAGTGGGAGGAAGCTATCAAGTTAATTTAGGTGCAGATCCTGATTTTTATTTTATTTTATTATTATTATTATTATTTTTTTTTTTTTTTTGAGACAGGGTCTCACTATGCAGTTCAGGCTGGCCTTAAGCTCACTTTGTAGCTCAGGCTGGTCTCGAACTCACAACAATCCTCCTGCCTCAGCCTCCCGAGTGCTGGGATTACAGGCATGTTGCCACCATGCCCGGCTATTTTATTATTATTATGTTTTAATGTATTTGATTGTTATAGGGTCTCACTATGCAGCTTGGACTCATAGTGATCCTCCTGTTTTCAGCCTCCCCAGTGCTGGGATCACTGGCGTGCACCCCTAGCCCCCGGACTCTGTGGCAGGCTCAGCGTGCCGTGCGGGGCAGGGCTGGTGCAGTATGTGGTATCAGAGATGGAACGGAGGTCTTGCCTAAGCTTGCCTAAGCAGGCACTTTAGTAGCTGAGCTATCTCGCTGGCCTACTTTTTATGTTTTTATCTTTAATTGTTTTTTGGATTCTGCTTTCTAGAAGCAAATGGTGAATGAATGCAGAAAGAAGCCATCTCTGTTGTGCAGCAGAATTCCAGGTGCTGATGGTCCCGCGGGGAGCTGGTATTAGAATCTGTGCTCTCGGAACTGCTCAGGAGGCAGAGAGATATTGAGAGCGCAGGCTCGAATGTGAGTTTCCAGCGCCTGAGGAGCCTGAAGCCCTCCACTGGGTGTCCCTGCAGGAGGAGCCGGAGCAGCAGCCAGCCGGGTCCTGGCCAGTGCGCCGGGAGCCTGACTGTCGAATTCCTCAAGGCAGTTCTGCTCCTGTGAGCAGGAAGAATCCTGAGTTATACCGATCTGCTTTTGCTACCTTAGTGCTATTCTAAGAGCTTCGGAGCTTGTCATCTTGGCTGCTTTCCAGGTTTCCGATTTTGCCGGGCCTGCTTTGCATTTAGGGCTCACTTTCGGAGGTCCCAGAGACGCATGAGCACAGGCACCCTGTCCAGGAGGTGATAGTTTGCCCACGCCCACCACCCTGTCTCTTCCATCTGTGTTTCTTTGGTCAGAGCAAATCTTACATTGCCTGGCCCCACATCAGTGAGACATGGAGATACACTTTGCCTAATCTAACGGAAGGAGCTACCACGTCACAAGGGCATGCGTGGGTGGCTGTGACTCACAGAGTGCATGAAGACCTGGGAGCGATGACCAGTGTCCTCAAAGGGCCACTGCTTTTCAAGAGAGAACATGGCAAGGGCATACTTGAGCAAGTGCCTCTGACTGCACGACACAGCCGCAGCCAACCTGAATCTCGGTCACCACGGCAATGCCTGGCGCCACTGCGTAGCCACCGTAGCCACCGCATAGCCACCGTAGCCACCGCTGCATGATCATCCTGCTGAGACTCTTGCTCTTGGGGTCAGATAGGCTTTGTGCTGCAGGCAGCTTCAGGGCAGAAAAGGGCCGACTTTGCACTTCCTCCTGCTACATCTGCTCTTATTTCCTTTCTCTAAGCCGGGTTTCACAACTGCCTTGCTTCACTAACCTACTGTGTTATCTATCTGCCCTTCTCTTTCCCCTCCCTCCCTCCCTCCCTCCCTCCCTCTTCATTTCTCCCTCTCTCCCTTTCTTCTTTCCTTGCTCCTTCCTTTCTTTTCCCTTTCCCTTCTTCATCCCTCCCTTGGGATCCAACACAGGGCCTCAAGCATGCAGAGTGTGCTGGGCCATGGGTCACATGCCCAGTCCCTGCGCCCCACTTCTGCTCAGCAGTTCCCAGGTGCCTGTGGCTTCTTGCAGCCACCGCCCCGTTCTTGCCCTCTTCTGACCACTGTGCCGCTGTGATAAGCCTTAATTTCCGAGTCTTGGAGATCAAGTGAGGGCTGGCAACCCTGTCTAGGTGTTTGCATTAGCCCCATCTCCAGAATCTGAGATCTACCTCTGTTCTCAAAAATCTTAAAATTAACATTTTTATTAGTATGCATTTGCCATGCTGAAAACCTTAAATGAACCTCCTGCCAAGAGAATCTGGTAGACCACAGCGAGGGCGTGTTAGGGCTCAGAGAGCCTCTTGCCAGCCATGCTGTTTTGTAGATAAAGCAAACAAGGCCAAGAGAAGCTATTACAAAGGAACTTGAGATCTAGGACTTTTGACTTAACCTAGCGGAACCCCAGTGCCTCTCCCTGGCCATCCCTCAGGGGGTGCTGCACTGTGTTGTTACTGAACTTACCATGAACTCAAGAAGCAGGAGAGTCGCATACATCTGCAGACTGGTATGCATTTGGGGGTCTGGACTCTGTCCACACAGACAGCTCCCTGCGTTCACCTGTGTGAGCAGAGTAGACCTTTTGGTCTAGGAGAAGGAGGGCTCAGCTGAAACAGATTTATTTCTGAGCTCTGCTATGCCAAGGGCCAGGGAGCCAGAGATGCCCCTGAGAGACCTCTCCCATCCTCTGGTGTTCTGGTGTGGGATTTCTGGTGTCCTAAAGGCATGCGGTTTCCTCGAGAAAACCGGCCCATGGGCTTGGAGGGGCCCTCACATGGCTGAGGTTCACCTTGAGAATGTGAACTGTGACTACAGTAAACCTCTGTGTTCTGTTTGCTACCACACTACGCACTGAATGCTGCAAAGGACAAAAGGATAGGCTGCTGCTTTCCCCATCCCCGAGTTTGTTGTTAAGGTTGAATTAGCAGCTGCTAGAGGGGGAAGGAACCCTACTAGCTAATAGATGATATATACATCAAGCTCTAGCTGGGATTAAAAGTGGATGATTTGGGTTTACTTTTATGTTTTTAATTTTTGTGTCACAAATATGTCTTGCATTTGTAATAAGAAAAAAAAATAGGTCACTAAGGCATTTTATTCTGTTTTGCAGTCCTTGGGTTTGATGAGTGCTAGGCAGATGCTCTGCTAAGGAGCTACCTCCCTAGCCCTATCTTACTTGTAAAAACAATGTCCTCTTACTCTCCTGTGCTTTCTTACTAAAGCCAACATCTTAAATGCCGCTTATCTGTGGCACTAACTGCGCATGTAGCTGGCCCTGGAGCTGCTCCAACCACAGTCTTTCCTATTCTTTTTTGTACATCCCCAACCTTCATGTCTTTGTGTTGTCTAAATTCAGCGGATAGGGGATTTAGCTGAGTGGGGGCACCCTGTGACTCTAGGCTATGTAGTAAGCAGAGAAGCCAGCAACAGTGCCAACCTGCACCTGTCATTCTGGAGTGGACTTTGGTGTCCAGACGATGTACAGATCAAGGAGTCTCAGTCTCACTTGCAAAAATAGTTGAAGAGATTTAGGTGGGTGAAGGCCTGATCAAAACCGAAACGGCACTGGGAGGAAGTTGAGTCCTGGGAACAGGTGCGAGTGGCCACAGAAGAGTGAGCCTGGGCAATACAGAAAGAATGAGAGCGGCAACCGGATCTGCTCAGTGGGTGTTACCAGGGCAACGACAGAGAAGGGTGCTTGGCCTGGAAGGGGAGGGTGAGGAGCTGCAGGGGACAACAGGACTTCTCGAAGGTCATGAAGGATATGTTCCTAGGGATGATGAAGAAATCTGAGCAAACAGACACCATCCAATTCAGCCTGGGTTTTCCAAGCTTCTTTGCAATCAAGGTAGAAAGGGAAATACAGTGTGTTGCTTATTTATTTTTACTCCTTAATAAAAGGGACAGACTTTTCTAGGAGCTAAAAAAAAAATTCTAAGACAGTGATCCTCAGGTTTTGTTGTGTATAGCAGTGTCATCAAAGCCAGGCATGGTGGTTCAGGACTAGAATCCTAACACTCTGGGAGGCTGAGGCAGGAGGATTGGAAATTTGAACCCAGCCTGGGCAGTGCAGTGATGTAGCAAGATTCTGTTTCAGAATAAGAAATAAAAAAAGGACTGAGGATGCAGTTTAGTGCAAAGGCCTTTTGGCTTCAATCCCTAGCACCACAAAAACAAACAAAGACCACTTCAAACTTCATTTCAAATGCAATGTTCTGGAAAACAGTTATCAGATGAAGAAGTACAAATGGCCAATAAACATGGAAAAATGTTCAGAATCACCGGCCACATGAAAATGCAAATGAGATGAACGCGTAGATTTCATCTTACTCTAGAAAGAAAGGCCAACATGCTGGAGAGACCTTGTGGGGAGCGGAAGGATGCCTCCACTTTTGTTGGGAGTATAAACTGGTAAAACCATTATGGACCTTAGTACAGAGATCCCTCAAAAACCTAAACATCGAAATTGTATTTGACTCTGCCATTCTCTTTCTAGGTATCTTTCCACAAGAGCTCAAGATATAAGGGCTGGAAAGACAGCTCAGTTGGACTAATCACCTACTTTGGCACTGGTCCTGACCCCCAGGGTGCACGCCTATAATCCCAGCACTGGGGAAGTGAAAACAGGAGGATCACCACGAGTCTGATCTGCGTAGTGAGACCCTGTGCCAAATACGTAAAGAAAGCAAAAAAGGTTAAAGTTATTTTACAGGGATCCATGCATGCTTGTGTTTATAGCAGCACAATCCATACCTGCTACGTCTTGGAAGCAGCCTATGTATGTCCATTAACAGATGAATAAATAAATAAAATATGGCATTTACACAGAATGTAGTACTACTCTGGCATAAAGAAGGATAAGGTTAAGTCATCTGTAGGAAAATACACACACCTCGAGACCATGTTGGGCAAAGTAAATCAGATACACAAGCTTAAATGGTGCATGGTTTCTTTGATATGAGAAAGCCAATGTATTATGAAATGCAAAATAAAAAATAGGCAATAGAAAAAAGGAGAGAGAGAAAAAAGGTTTTATAATCCATTATCACAAATGTATCTAAAAATATACCTTGATGTGATACAATTGTTTTATGTGTTTATATGTTGTTCTGTTGGTCTGGCTGCTAATCTGAATTTATGACAATGAGCTTGTTAAAAACTTAAAAAATAAAACTAATAAACATATCTGATGCTGGCAAAAATGAAAGTAACATGATGTGAAAAATAAAAATAAAACATGGCATTCTGGACCTCAGAGCTTCTGGGGTTGGCCAGGAATTCTGCATCTATCTATCTATCTATCTATCTATCTATCTATCTATCTATCTATCTAGTCTTTTTGAGACAGGGTCTCACTATGTAGCTCAGGCTGGCCTTGAACTCACTTTGTAGCCCAGGCCAGTCTCAAGCTCCAAGTATCCTCCTACCTCAGTCTTCTGAGTGCTGGGATTACAGACATGTGCCACCATGCCCAGAAGAATTCTGCATTTTAACAGCACCCCCCCAAAATAACTGGGAGCTAGGCATGGCCCCCAAAACCACTTTAAAAATATTATAGCAAAAGGAATTTTCTTTTCACTCATTGGCTTGTTTGTTCATTCAGAACAGTTCTAAGCCTTCTCTCCTACTTGCTGGAGAGGAAGATGAGAAGGCTCTGCCCTAAGGGAGGCCGTGGACATTAGGGACCTGGCATTCCCGTGCCAAGTGACTGATATCCACCCAGGGCTGCCCACCATGTGTGCCCCTGCCCCTTAGCTCCTGGTCACAGTGCTGTTCAGCTCTACCCTGTGGTGGCCAGGAATTGCTAGTCCCTGGGAACTGTGTGCAGGAGGAGGTGGAGGAGGCCAAGGCATGAAGGATGCCTGGTCCTCCAGACTCTATGTGACCTGCTGGGCAGTGCGTGCCTAGGCTTGGACACACAGGGACACAGATCCACAGTGGCAGATGGGCTGAGTGGCTGGGCCATGGCCACTTCCGGTCAGCTCCTCTGCTGGTGGCAGCACCTAGTATGTCCTGGCTCTTTCTACCTTCTACCAGCCCTGCCTGCCCTACCTACCTGCCCTACCTGCCCTGCCCTGCCCTTCTTGTCCTGCCTACCCTGCCTGCCCTGCGTGCCCTGCCCAGTCGTCTCTCCAGGCCTACACCTGCCTCTTCCTGTGCCATTCTACCTTTCTGCAGCATGGCTGACAGCCCGTTCCGTTGAGCCTGTCACCTTATCCGAACACCTGACCATGAAGACCAAACACCAAGGAGTAGTCAGCCACCACCAGCTGCCACTTAGACAGGAAAATGAGCCCCAGAAAGTTCCTGTGACAGTTGGGGCAGGTGTTTGCATGTGAGGGCATGTGTATACATTCTGATGTGTATGTGTGTGTGTGTGTGTGTGTGTGTGTGTGCAGGGGGGTTTGGAAAGATTTCGTATCCACAGGGACAATGGCTGGGTCAGATAGAACAACCAGGACCCAGGATCTGTAGCAGTCAGCTTGAAGAACTGGCCCGGAAGTCAGCTGCTGCACAAGTAAATCAGGTGGGCAGGAAGTGATGTGTCTACCTGACAGCCTCCCTGGTTTCATCCCACTTCCAATTTGGGAGAAGCCAAATATGGGAATGTGAAGCACTTGCAAATCATTGCCACCAACAACTGGAGCTTGCTGCTAGTTCCTCATACCCACAGCCAATGCCAGGGCACACCCAAAGTGTCTTCTGTGTCCCCCACCTGTCCTTGGGTCTCTGCCAGAGCAAATGCAAGTGCAGCCAACTCCCTGCTCTATCAAGCTCTGAATTAAATAGCCATGCTCATTCCCATCTGCTTTTCTTCCCCTAGTGTGCACAAAGGCATGTGGGGGAGGAGGCCAGATGCACCTGCATGGTTGTGTGTGTGTGTGTCTGTCTGTCCTTAAGGGTGTGTGCAGATCACAGAGGGGGTGGGCGTGGCAAGGTTGGGATGGGAAAGCTAACAGTGGGAAGAGACTTCTGTGTTAGGTAAAGTGGCACAGACTGTAATCCTAGCTGCTTGAGACAGGAGGACCATAGTTAGGCTTCCTGGAGCATCTTCCCAAGGCCTTGTCTCAAAATGAAAAAGGCTGTGGATGTAGGTCATCGGTAGAACATGTGCCCAGCATGCACTAGGCCCAGGTTCAGTCCCTGTTAATGGAGAAGAAAAAGAGACAGCCTCTGGCTGTGTTCTCTTAGAGCCTCTCCTCTTGGGAAGCCCATGGAGTGGGTGGGGGCACGAGAAAGAGTTGCCGGAGTCCACAGGGCATGAGGAGGCCACAGGGCATCTCTAGGCATGAAGCTCCTTTCCTGCTGTGGAGAGCCACCTGTGGCCACCAAAATGACCTTGTGCAGTGCTGCCATTCCCTTGGAGGCTCCTGGCTCTAAGGATGAGCACTGAGGCCTGGACTCCCCTGCCCTGAGCATGCTAGGGTTTAATCTGCGCCCAGGTAGCCACTTGCCAGAATGAGTGGTTTGGAAAACCAGAGCCAACAAAGGTGAATTGCCCTTTGCGTTCCAGATGGTCTCCCTGTGATTTTAACCACAGCTCATAGATTGCCGGGTTGTCACCATTTTCTGATCAATGATGGTAATTTTCTTCCCCTTCACATAAAGTTTATCACTGTAAGGGTCTTTAAAAAAAGACCCTTAAGTATTAGGGTCAAAAGAAAATTACACGCTTGTGAGAGGTTTCTTCGAGCCTCCCTCGGTATATTTAGTGCACCACTCTGATTTACTGTCAGGCTGCCCAAGAGCAATGCAGAGCCTACTTGCCGGCACTTTGGGGAGCTGTTTGGCCATGCCCTGGGGCTCAGCAGAGGGCTGCGCAAGAAGACAGTCTGCGGTCTAGCCTGACACAGGACTGTGATGCCCCAACCCGTGCCGGCCACCAGCCAGGGATCCAGCTCTGCCTTTAATAGTAAGAATGGAACAGATGAAGAGAACTAACAGCCCGGGCCTTCTTTCTCACACTTGTGTGGTAGAGCTGCCAAACACTGCTCTGCTGCAGTAATTGCCACCCTACTCAGCCCTAGAGGGCTTTGGAACCAGCAGACTGTTCACACACCGGGAAGAGCTGGAGTAGACAGCTCTTTCTCTGTAGCTTTTCAGTCACCCAGTCTCAAAGATATCCCCTTTCTTCTGCTGTTTGGTTCCTCAACTGCACAAAAGCATTCTTTATCACGAGTGCTCTTAAGTGCCAGTTTGAAGCATTCAAATGCACACTGTAAATCTAGGAGTAAATGATCATCACCTGAATCACCAACCTATTTCTAGTAGATAAGGACTGAGATAAACGTGACTAATGCTACTGAGAAGCAGCAAGCAGCAAAGGACACAGATGTGTGTGTGTGGGGGGGGCAGAGTCTCGAGCAACCAAGCAGATCACTGCCATGGCAAAGGGGGCAACTCCAGCCACATCTGGGGTAAGTGCTGGCACACACAGATTTCCCTCTGTCTGTCTGTCCTGTGCAAACACAAATACAATTAGGAAAGTGCATGAAGTAGTGCTCGGGCCTTGAACCTGGGCCCAGGGATACAATTCCAGCAGCCACACACACCAGACACACACTCTGTCCCTTCACAGCATGGCCTCAGTAGATACTTCCTGGGTGCTCCCTTTCCATGGGCAGGATTTCCCCCTGAATTCTATTTCCCTATTTTGCTCTCTAACAACCTCTGAGAGATTTTCTGTCACACAAAAAAGAAGACAAATAATATGCAGACCGCCCCTGCCTTGCCTGCCTGGAAATGCATTCCTGGAGAAGGCATCTGCTCTGGGGTGGAGAGCTCCACCTTGAGATCAGGGTGTGCAAGGAAGGTTGTCCTTGCCCTCCAGGTGGGCCTTGTGGGGTCCACTGGGGCCGAGGGAGGGAATGGACCACGCTGCAGAAAAGTGCCTGGTGGTTTTCTGAGGACACTGCTATGTGGTCTTGGGCTACCCAGCATGGCAGCCCCTGGCCCTGGGAACTGTTAAAGTTAATTTTTTAAAAATCAAATAACAGCCGGGCGTGGTGGCGCACGCCTGTAATCCCAGCACTCGGGAGGCTGAGGCAGGAGGATTGTTGTGAGTTCAAGACCAGCCTGAGCTACAAAGTGAGCTTAAGGCCAGCCTGAACTGCATAGTGAGACCCTGTCTCAAAAAGACCAAAAAAAAAAAAAAAAAAAAAAAATCAAATAACAATTTGGTTTTCCTTGGGCGCCTCAGAATTCAGAAGCCAGCGAGCTGATGGGTCCTGCTTTGGACAGCGCCCTCGGAGTTGTTTCTGTCAGACACACCCCAGGAGACTTCAGACAGCGAGGTCCCAGGCTCCCGCAGCTCTGAGACTGCTGGTGTGTGTGAAGCCAGGGCACCTGCGGTCCCAGACCTCGAGTGACATCCGAGGGGCGGACCTGTTGGCTGGGGCAACTTGGACAGGGCCAGGCAGAGTCTCCACCGGGCTGGGGAGGTTTCGCTAGCTGAACCAGAGCTGGGCGAGCAGCTTCTCTTTTGCAATCCGCGCTGGTCTGACCGGCTCCTGCAGTTACATCACTTCCTAAAAAACAGGCAAACACCTCTCCTTCAAGTGAGCACCGACCCAAACAAGCAGGAAACAGGAAATGTGCTCTGCGGCGGCAGCAGCCAGAGGGAGCCCCGCGCAACACCCCGCGAGCTGACATGAGCGCCCTGCGCGCTGCGCGCCTCGGGGTCCTGGGCCTCGCGCTGGGCCTGGGGGTCCACCAGGGTAAGTGACCTCCCTGGGGCGGGTGCCACGGTTATGGGTCTCGCAGGGGTTGGCACTCCCCAAACCCCAGTCCTTTCTCTGCAAGGGGAGAAAATGAAAACTGTCTCTTCCAGGGATGGAGGGAGGACTTGGCTATCACTCCGCTGGGTCCTCGTCCTTGATTTAAACCTCGTGCTATAATTGTCTTCTGAGATGTGTGGATCCCTGTAATTTACAAACTTTAATGGGCACATTAAGAAAATCATAAACTTTTTGGCAGTACGTGGAAAAGAACTTTTCAATCGGTCAGGACCAGGGATAATAGGTTTTGCTCTTAACAGCCTGCACTGAGAGAGCTGCTGGTTGCAAACAGTCTTGGAAAGCAGGAGTATAGAAATCTGCTACTGGAATGCATTTTAAAGAAAATTCATGAGCTTAAAAAAAATGTAAACAGGAAATTGATTGAGCCTGACATCCATGCTCTAACACAGGGAGAAAGGCTGGTCCTCTGCTTGTCCTTGATCTTGGTGCTTGGAGGGCTATTTTTTACGTATTTATTTTGCACTGGTTGTTGCTGTTTGAAAGTTTATTTGCAAAAGTAATGAGTGTAACCAATTAAAGGTAGTGGAAAAGACAAAATAGTAAATTGCAGTCTTTAGGCTAAAGCACAATTGATGTTCTTCTGACAGCTGCTGTAACATGCAAAACACCCTTGGTTGCTGCTGGAGGTTTTGTTGATTTGCTCTGGGTCAATAAACTCGCTGCCTTGGATTCTGCACACAGTTAGTGTCGGTGGCCAGTGTGGAAGCAGAGGGAAGTTCTTTGAGCGCCAGTTCTTTAACTAGGATGGGGGCCCAGGCAGTGATGTCACGATGCGGTGTCTTCTGGGACCTTAGCAGTCAGACCCGACCTCTCCAGTTCAGTGCCTGGCTGTTGCTTCTTGTCTGCGTAGGGTTCCCCAGGTATCTGCAGGGGAAACTGCAAGCAGAGGGAAGGCAAGCACTCCTCCTGGTTGGCAGCTTGCTGGGAGCGGGGAGTGGTGGCAAGGAGTCTGGCAGGCATTTTTATGCACGCGGTTTCAGAGCTGGAAGGGGCTGGAAGGGGCGGTGGTTGCCTCCGGGGAAATTCTCATTAGTTCATCTTTGATTCCTTCAAACCTTTGTCAAGGTTCTACGTAAATTAATAACTCAGTGATAGTTAATCAATGCTAAAATCATCCACAGAGTGGATACAAAGCTTATCACTAAAAACTGCCAAGTTCCTAAAAACAGAGAGTGTCAGAATGTCAGGAAAAGTCACAGGAAGTGGGCCCTGCCTGGATTGTCAGTGTGTGGAAAAGTGAAAGCTGCACAGTGAATGTTTCTTACCATGACATCAGTCAAGGATTGAGGCCTAATCTGTCATTAATTAGTGTGTGTGTGTGTGTGTGTGTGTGTGTGCGCGCGCGCTCGTGTGCATGCATATCTTTTTGAATTAATGGTGTCTAAGACTTCAGGTTAGTTTATAGGTGTCACATTTGCGTTTCCTTGAATTCTTAAAATAATATCTGGGGGATGTTTGGTAAAAGAAGCCATTCAACAGCTTGACTGTCTTGCACGCATAGTTTCAGACACACGCATCCGCTAACAGCAAACAGGCAGCACTGTATGATGGCAGCCTCATTTCCTCTGAGTCAGCACTTCTTTTTTATAGACTTTCTCTACAGCCTGATTGAGGATGGAGTGAAATGAGCTGCTTGCAGGTCACCAGGAAATAAACCAGAAAAGAACTTTTCCAGGATTTTGACCAACAGATAATCATCATTTTGCTCTGGTCAGTGTGGGATCCTCTGAGAGCTCAGAGTCAAGGCCGCGCTCCGCAGGGGTGTGAAGAGATCTTTACCCTGTTCCTGGTTCAGTGGGCTCCACATTAGTAGGAGACTGAAAGTGACCCCCCAGGTTCCACAGTGTGGAGTTTATCAGCTGCCTCCAAAGCAAGGTTGGCAGAGGAAACGCTGAAGGGCATGAGGCACAAACAAGGCATCTGGAACTGCAGTGGTGGCCAGGGACAAAGAAGCCTGGGAGGAGCTTCAGAAGTATAAGATGCAGATAATTCTTGGGCAAACTGAGGAGAGACTAGAAGGAACTGTTAATTACATAATCAAATTTATGCATTCTGACACCATTTATCTCTGATCTCCGTGCCTAGGAAGTCCTCGTCTCTTTCTTGGACAGCTCAGCTTCAAGGGCTAATAATGATGCTCGTAGCCAACAGACACAGCACTCAGCCTCTGGCACAGTGTCTCGAGACACTCCTGTGCTAACACACTGTTAGCATTCTAGAGTGTTCTAAGGTGGGTACTGTTATCCTATTTTCCCCTATGAGAAAACCAAGGCACACAGAGGTTAAGCGACTTGCCAAGGTCTCACAGCTAAGGCATAGCTCTAAAGAGTCCTCTAGGGCGCCCACTCTGCCTTGCACCCTACCTGCCAGGGTGTCAGTTTCTGCCAGGCTCTGTCCATTTCAGGGTCAGGAGACTGTAACTCAGGCCCTTCCCCTGTGGCAGGCTCTCAACATCACTACGCCCTTGGCTGGGTCTCAGTGGCCACTGTGTGTTAGTAACTGTGTTTGCTGCGCTGGGCTGAATTCTGGCTCACAGGAAGAGGAATGATGAGTCTGTAGGGTTGAATCTGGAGTGGAGGGGGAAGGGGGAGCTGGAATGGGTGCAGACTGGGCAATGGGAGAGGCTGGGACTAGCAGAGTGAAGACCCCAGGTAGGAAATGCACTCTGCTGCAGTGGCTAGGAAAGGGCACAGGATGTAGGAACCAGGCAGAGGACAGCAGCGAGGTCACAGTGTCGCCATGGAGAGCCCAGTCTGAGAGCCAGTATTGTAGAGTCTAGGAAACTACAGAAAACCCACTGAAATATCAGCCATGCTAAAATAAAGGCAGAACAGGTGGTGGTGGTATGGTAGGGTGTCCCTCTGTATTGTTCTGCATCTGTATTTCTGAACCCAGGAGAGCAGAAGAGGAAACATGTGGGTTGGGCTGAGCTCAGTTTCATGAAGAAGCAATGCAGCCTGGAATTTGCCTACCTGGGCAAAGTTGGTGCCACCCTCCAATGCTGGCAGAAATGTGGAGAAACAGGAACCTCTTACATGAGCATGAGGGTTTCAATGGCAACCCAGCCACTTGCCCACTCGGCTTTCGATCTTAGTGATCCTGTTTTGCATTTTTAGAAAGTTCATCTTTTTTAAACATACACCATGTTGTAGGGTATTTTTAAAAACTTGGTTGTTTATTCTTTCTTTTATGTCTTTATTTTAAGGCTACTATCAGCGATGAAATAGCTTTCATCTAAAGTAGTGTAGGTCTCCTTTTGCTGATTGTTGAGCCTGTTGATTTCTATTCATGAGAAGTGGGGTAGGGGCAGGCTGAGGCAGCGCCTCGCTGGAGAAGGCTCACCCTGGGTAACGTGGCCAAGTCTTCTGACCCCATCACTGTATACTGTCAAGTGCTCTAATCTCCAGTGTTTTCAGGATGATGTCCATTCTGCTACCATGAACTAGGATATCATGGGGACAGGAGGTGGCGAGGTTGAGGAGAGCTCATGGCTGCGCGTTGGGCTCAACCCCAGGTGTAGGATGGGAAGGAAGGGCCACATCTGTCAGCCTCAAAGAGCTGCAAGCGGAAGGACCAAGACCCAGCACAGGTCCAAGCCCGCGGGAGCCACGGCTGTCACTGAGGGAGAAGCTGCAGAGTTTGGATCGCCAAGAGGAGAAGGATCCAAGTGGATGAGGCTGAACTGGAGGTCAGAGGAGGCCTGGGGCTGCACTGAGGGCGATTGCCCAGCATGCCTCTTTCCATCCTGAGTCGCAGAAAGACAAAGAAAAAAATAGAAGGAAAAGAAAATCAGAGACTGGGCGGGCCAGATAGCTCAGGGGATTAAAGTACCTGTTTAAGCAGACATATGGGCTGGGGGTTCCCTGACATACTGTGCCAGCTGGCACCTGGGCATGCTGAGACTCCCGTGGCTGCTTGACCAGGTCTCCTAAGTGTCAGGACAAGTTCCCCTAGCTTTGAACTTGACCATTGTGAGATTTATTTTATTTTATTTCATCCTGGCTCAGTTTGAGCTTTAATTTTTGACCCGTGGTATGGATATGAGCCTCTTAAAGACATTGTGTAGACTTTTACTTGCCTGGGGCCCAAATCTTTACACCCATGTTATAGAAAATCCCCCTTGTCAGCTGTAGATTTAGATTTTCATGTTCTTGTCAATTTTTGTTTTTTGAAAATATTTTTGGCCCCTGGAAGTTTCTTTGCTTTCTTAAGATTTCATTATATTTTTAAAAGATTGCTTCTTATATTTCATGAACTATTTCTAGGTGTTACACATTTGAGATAATTTTTAGGTTCCCAAGTGTATCAGATTCCTGGAAGAGGAAATTTTTCCATACAGTAATTCTAGAAACAATTTGAAAATAGTAAATGGGAGTTGTTATTGCTCTACAGTTCCCACAATTTACTTAACAATTTACTTCTGGGTCATTCAAGAATGCACAAAAAAGAGCCACAGCTAAGGAAGTTAATTATAGCATTATTTATAAAAAACAGAGGGAAAAATGGAAGCATTCCTATGAACAGAAGAAAAAAAATACAGCTTCATATAGTTACAGAGATCACGAGGTAAGTAAAAGGAAGCGAGGAAAACAACATACATTAGGACTAATCAATCTCAAAAATAATGTTGGCCAAAAATAGCCAGTTGAAGATTATTATGCATATGCAGGGGGTGGTGCTGCGCTCTTGTAGACCCAGATACTTGGGGGCTGAGTCAGGAGGATTGCAAGATCCTGTCTCAGAAAAAAGAGAGGGAGAAGAAAAAAGATTCTATACAGAATAATTATATTTACATAAAGTATGCAAAACGATGCTATGTATTAAGGAAAGGGCATATTTATGCCACTGTGATAAAGCACCTCAGAAATCATTTTACAAGGAGAGGCTTATTTTGGTCCACAGTTTCTGCTAGTGGTCGCCTTTGAACATTCACAGCAGGGTGCATGGCTGAAGAATCTGTTCACCTCCTGCAGTCAGAGAGCTTAGAGGAGAACACTGGGGTTCCAGGGCCCCTTCAAGGACCTGCCCACCAGTGACCTCACTTCCACCACAGGCCACAGCCCTTTAGGCTTCCACTGCCTCCCAACAGTGCCACAGGCTGATGACCAAGTCTTCGACAGGAGACTTTGGGGGACATTTAAGACCTAAGCTACAGTGATGTCTGTGGTATGGCTTCCAGAAAAAAATACAGCAAACTCAGACCCAGAGGCCAAACCCAGCCAGCTTCCACTTTTTTCTGGTTCTGGGGTAACAAATGATTTTTATATTCATAAATGTTTAGATTTTTTAATGATTCTATAAACTGGTCAGAACGAGTCTGTTATGGGTTTTACCATGTCATTTTCTTTCCTTCCTTCCTTCCTTCCTTCCTTCCTTCCTTCCTTCCTTCCTTCCTTCCTTTCTTTCGTGGAACCGGGGATTGAACTCAGGCCCTTGCGCTTGCCAGGAAACCCTCCTTCTCCTGGGGTTTTACCATATCATTTTCTTTCTTCCTTCCGTCCTTCCGTCCTTCCGTCCTTCCTTCCTTCCTTCCTTCCTTCCTTCCTTCCTTCCTTCCTTCCTTCCTTCCTTTTGCGGAACGGGGGATTGAACTCAGGCCCTTGCGCTTGCCAGGGAAGCGCTTATTCCGCTGAGCCGTCTCCCCGGCCCATCATGTCATTTTCTTCTAGGTCTCTTGCTACGACCTTCTCTGTCCCTTCCCGCTTCTACATTATAAACCTTTCTCTTTCCTCAGCTCATTTAATACGTATCAGTGTGCAGCTGTTCTTCCATTAGGCCTCACACCATTCCGGGGTCGTCACACCAACCCTGCCTAGCCTCCATCCTCCCTCTCAGAGGCTGTGATTTCAGAACAATCGCCCTGGGCAGGGTCTCTCCCCACCCAGCTTCCCATAGCTTTCCACATGTCAGTTCTCCTGGATGTCTCTGGTACCTCCAGCCCAGCTCCGCCCAGAGCCCGCTGTCGGCCCTTGCGACAGACCTTGTGCATGCTTCCTTGGTCTTCTCCTACTGCAGCCATCGTCTCGCCGCTAGTCTCCCTGCTCACTCAACCTTCTGAGATCGTTTGTAACAAAATGCAATCGTTTTCCTCCTGTACTTATCCCTTTGGTGATTTTTTGTTTCCCTGGGAAAGATTCCAATCCCTTTGGCTTCATTATACGTGAGAGAGATAGAGATAGAGACAGAGACAGAGACAGAGAGATAGAGAGAGATAGAGAGACAGAGAGATAGAGAGAGATAGAGAGACAGAGAGAGAGACAGAGAGAGACAGAGAGAGAGAGAGAGAGAGAGAGAGAGAGAGAGAGAGAGAGAGAGACTGGAAACTGAACCCAGGGCCTTAAAAAAAAATTTTTTTTTTGAATCAGGGTCTTGCTAAGTCACCAGTCCCCCAGGCTAGCCTTAAACTTGTGATCTTCCTGTCGCAGCTTCCGGAGTCGCTGGGGTTACACGCCGCATACTGGGCCCTCCTATGTCAAGGCCTCTTAGCAGCTGGTCCTGAGCTCCTTTCTCCCTTGACCTTACCACATCCTACCACATAACCCAAGAGATAATGACTTGAGCATGCGAGCTCTGTGGGCTGAGGACTTGGTGCCTGCTCTTGGTTGCTGCTCCTGCCCCGCCATCTTCTCCTGCAAGTCCCACAATTCAGTGCGCGAGGGGCCGCCCCTCTGGGAAGACTTCAGAATCCCCGTCCACACATACACATCTTTCCTGCGCCTGCGCAGCACTCTGTCGCATACCTGCTATGGCTTAAGTCAGTGTGATCAGCTATCCGTTCTCCTGGCTTCTATCCCTGTCTCATGCAGCTTTGTATCCCAAGATTGAGGAGAACGCCTGCACGTCAGAAACTCACAACAGTGTGCCAACTGAGCGGCTAGATGAATGAAAGGCATGACATGTGTCTTCAGCCCCAAGAGTTACTTGTATGCAAGTGATGTTAGTGATTGAAATACTGAAGTCAAATTATTGAAATACCGGGATAAATGTGATTTTTAATTAGTTCAGTTTTATAATTTTAGTCCGGAATGTCAGTGAACTGGCCCAGTGTGATGTACACCTGTGGTTGCAGCTCTCTGGGAGGCCCAGGGAGGGAATGGCAAGTTGGAACCCAACCTGGGGAATTTGGGATGTAGCTCAGTGTGAAAGCCCTAGGTTCATTCTCTGGTCACACACACACACACACACACTCACACACACCCAAGCACCCATGCGCACGCACACACATTAGCTAGCTACCTAGAGTCTTTTGACGTCTGAATTAAAAAACAGTTTTCTGTAGTCTCAAATCAAAATAATTATTGCTCCTTCCATGTTCCTGTAGAGAATACTATGCAGCTTCTGAGCAAGTACCCTTATGATTCTTCTTATAAAAAGATATATATATATATATATACATACAATATATATACATACATATATATGTATATATATATATATATATATATATATATATATATATATATATATAGAGAGAGAGAGAGAGAGAGAGAGAGAGAGAGAGCGCTTTTTTTTTTTTTGGCAGAACCAGGAATTGAACTCAGACCCTTGCGCTTGCCAGGGAAGCGCTTCTTCCACTGAGTCATCTTCCCGGCCCTATATTATATACAATATATATATAGTATGTTACATATATATATATATCTATCTTCAGTGGCGTGGTAATTTGGGGGAAGGATAGGTAGTTATAGGCATTTGGAGGGGACATTTGGAAGGAAGACAAAAGAAATACAAGACGCTAGGCTTTAAGCAGTCAGAGCTGATTTGGAAACTTGAAAGAGAAATAAAATTTATGCAACAGCAAACTAATAGGAAAATCTGCCTCTCCTGGTGAGGATAAGACACAAATGTTTCCTGAATAATTATAGAAAGCGAGTGAAAAGGAGACCCATCTACCAACACACTTCCAGGTGTTGTCTTTGTTCTGTTTTTGTTTTTTCTTCCCTCACAATTAAACCATTACTCAGGTGTGTTTGTGGAATTTTTCTGTTTTATATTAATTAAAGGCATCTTCCTCATTTCCTGTTTCCTCTCCTCACTGTACATTTGAGAACCATGATCCCAGTGGTCACCACTGTTTGCTGATATTTTTTTCCTTTGATAGTACTAAGTGCATTCCTTTAAAAAGTAATTTTTTTTTTTTTTTTGCTTTTTTCTTTTTTGAAACAAGATCTCACTCTCTACTTCAGGGTAGCTTTAAATTCAGTATGGAGCCCAGGCTGGCCTTGAACTTGCATAGATTCTCTTGAACACTGGACTCATAGTCATGTGCCACCACTCCTAGTAAAAGTAATTTATTTTTTTCTAAAAATTATTCTTATTTTTTAATTAGTTTACAATTCAGATTGCCAAGTTAGTAAATAAAAACACAGGATAATCACTCAGATGTGAATTTCAGATAATCAAGAATTTTGGGGGGGCCAGGGAGATGGCTTAGTGGAATAATTGCTTCCCTGGCAAGTGCAAGGGCCTGAGTTCAATCACTGGTTCTGGAAAAAAAAAAATGGAAAAAGAATTTTTTTTTCCATATGCAATTTAGTGTTAGCATGGATAATGCAGGTATCACAGAATATGCACACATGCTGAAAAACTATTCTTTGGTTAGTTATTTTTTGTTTACTCAAGTTAACTAATAGGAAAATCTGATCTGATCATCCTACATTTTATCTAGTAACTATATTTAGGATTATGATTGTCTTTCATGAAGCAAAGACTATTTTTATGTTAGATCAATAAGGTCACACATTTTCTTTTGTTTTATTGGTACAGGGGATCAAACTCAGGACCTTGTGATTGGTAGGCAGGTGCTTAAGCTGCTGAGCTAGGTCCTCAGTTCAGAAATTTTAGCTATAGGATATATATATATATATATATATATATATATATATATATATATATATATCTTACATGACTAGCTATATATACATTAGAAGACTATTTAGACTGAATCATAGATCAACCATTGAAAGAACAAGTGAAGAAACTAATTCTGGAGAAGTGTGGTGGGGTGGGGTGATAATTAAGTAAGAAACCAGGAATTCAAGAGTTGATTAACCTTAACCAATGTACCCATGCAATGAATCACATTAGATACCGCATGAGAAAAGATCCCTAAATGTTACCCGGCTTGGCTACATCAGAAGCCAGCAGCCGTAGGCCCTGCCAAAATCTTACTTGACCCAAGACAGCCTCACTCACCATTTTGCTTCCCTCATGAAGCATTTCAAAGGCCTCAGCAACAAGTGCTTTTGAGACTGTCATGGAAAAGGCTTCAAATAGTAAGCAGATTTTTGTCTTCTGCTCTCACATATGCTGATGATGTGGCCTCTGGGTTTTGGGGAGCTTGGGGTTACAGGCTTCCATGAATCCTCTCTTGGTTGTTCTTCCTGGACAAATGGCAGTGGCTCAGAAGCGAGGGGACAGAGGGCCTTGTCGTTCCTGGCTTCCTCTTCTCTCAGTCTAGCATAGTGCACACGTGCCAGGTATTTCTTACCTTGTCTTCTGCTCACAGCTGCTCCCTTGGCAGTGCTGGGCATGTGCTGAGCCACGTGAGGGGTGTGGCACTAGGACGGAGGGCTCTTGAACACCATGACAGTGCCCATCTCCTTCACTGCACAGCGGTGTGGGTAGAGGGTGTGTTTGAAGAAGAGACATTTGTTTTCAAGGTCTTCTTTGAAAAGTTGCCACCTTAGCTTTCTGTTACCATAACAACTACCTGTGCTAACCCACTTTTTAAAGGAAGGCTTCTTTTTGCCTTACAGTTTTGAAAGTTTCAATCCATTGTTGTTGCCCTTGCTGTTTGTGGGCCTGTAGGGGAACAGCAAATCATGGCAGAGGTTGTGGGGCTGAAAAAAGCGATTACTCATGGCTGAGATATTTGTGAATAATTGAAAAGAGGGAAAGGAAGAGGTCCTGGCCCTTTCAAAGACACATCCCCAATGACATAAAGACCTCTCCCTTGGCCACAGCCCTTAGGACTCCTTTGCCTTCCAATAGAAGTGTGGGAACTCACCCTCTGATGCGTGGACTTTTGGGGCCATTCCAGATCCACTGGCCATTGTCATTTCAGGATTGCCTATTCAAAAGGCAGATAAAAATATAATCAAAATAGGAAAGTATTCAGTTTAGTAATAATAACTATTATTTCATGATCTCCCCCCAACTTTCAGATCTTATTAGCCCATGGACTATGGGAAGAATTTTTTAAGATATAAAACTCTGTCCCACAAAAATAGATATATTTTTTATTTTTAATTATTTTTGGTACTGGAAATTGAACTCAGGACCTGACATCTATAAGGCAGGTGCTGTGCTGCTGAGCTATACCCCAGGACTATCCATGGTTTCTGAACAACCAAGTACTCTACAAGCTAGAATAGGCTGCTAGTGCATGCGAAGGTGGTCAGTTGGCCAAAGGTAGAGGTTCCCTGAGTGAATTACTACAAACAAGATTTATTATCTGGAAAAATCTGATTAAATATGATCAAGTTTTTTCTAAAAAATACATAAATAAAGATAACATGTTTAAAATGAAAAGGACATCGGGATTCTGTGTGTCTACCTTTGTGCTAGAAGATGTTTTAGTTGGACAGACAATGTCTCACCATGGCTGAGCTAGGGGTAGCTCAGGAGGAGAATTTATGCTTAGCCTGTGAGAGGCCATGGGTTTGATCCCCACCATTGTAAAAAAAAAAACAAAAGGCAGTAAAACATATGACAGACATCCACAGTAAATTCCTAGAACCTATTACTGCATGAAAGTGCTTTGTAAGACAGCCCTCCCCCAAACAAACAACGAGAGATGCTTCTCGACATTCTTGCCATGCAAGGCACTGTCCCCACTAGTTGTCTGATGGCGGAAGGGAAAGTGCCTACCAGCCATAGGTATTGCTCTCCTAAGCTACTTCTTCATGCTTCAAATCTGCCACCTCCCCAGTCCTACACCCCAGGGAATCAAGTAGCCTGGACAAGCTTGAGAAGTGCTCTGGCTCCTCCCCTGCCAGAGAGGCTCTGACCTTGACATTTCATCATCAAGGCCTTGTAACTTTGTGTCAAACAATTTTTCTTATTGTTCATGTTATTAACAACCTTAATTCATGTTGCTTTTGGAGGGAAAACCATCCTAGGTGTCTATTTCCTTGTGACTAGGGACACAGCATGCATGTTCCTGGAAGGGAGTTGTTAGGGGAAGAGGGCATGGGGCTCTTGATTTCAAAGTGACAGGTGTGGCTCACAGGCTGCCAGATCTACTAGGCCTTTTGCTTGTTTTGTAGTACTGGGATAGCTCTACAAGTAAGCCACACCCCCATCTTAACAACTGATTTTTTTTCCATAATTTTATTGAGAAACAAATAACAAAGAGACAGTTTCAAATCAAATTAGTAGGACAGTTTCAATAATTAATACATTGTATATTGTTGTCTTAGTGGTTATCCATTATACAAGATGCAGACATGATATACTATTCACAAACATTATTAAACAAATCTTTCTATTCATTGAATTAAGAGAATATAGCTGTATATTTATCCTATTTTGAATATACAGATACAAAATGGTTATTTGTATCCCCTTTTTATTTAGTTTTGTTATTTAAATATTATAGCGTGTGAATTCAGCAAAATATTCCAAAGTAGCCCAGTAGTCCATAATAGTAGTGGGTTTTCTGTAAGACTGGCAATGTCAGAAGTTGTTGACTTGAGCTTTTTACAGCTTGGCATATTAATATGGCTTTATTTTTTATTCTACGTTTTTATACCTTTCTGTTGAATGGTTAAGACCAAGATAAAGCAAGACCTATATAACAAGAAATGTAGCTTTTGTATCTGCTAAAGTCAGTCAAATCCCCTTAGGATTTATCCTGAAACCCTGTACCGCAGTTTGTAGATCTTTTGTCAGTGTCAGCCATGGGGATGAGTCATGGCCATTACCTGACCAATTTGCTCTCTGTGAAATCCTGAGAGAATGTTTTCTCTCCAAGTGACTCCCCTTAGGCACACTCTATATCATCAGTCACTTTTCTCTGTGGCTCCATAATCTCCTGGATCAGAAAATTTGGGACACAACTGAGTTCCATGATATTACAGTACAGGTTGTCTTATGTTCTGAGTCTTCACTGACCTTGAAAGACTAAGGCCAAAATGTTGGCTGTCCTTCAGCCCTCCTTTTTCTCTAATTTTTGGTCTGCAAACTTCAGTTTTTAGAGAAGCTTATTGTTATTATTCTACAACCTAGGCTATTGAGCTTAGCCTTACTATCTGTCTGAATATAAAACATCTTAAGCTTAACATGGAACAGGTATTTTTCATCAAGTATCGATACGTTCAACTTTAAGTCCCTACAGAATATGAAGAAAAAATTTGAAAAATTAAAATATATTTTAAAAAATAGGAATAAACAACTACATATTTTCACACAGAAGTTTAGAAATCTAACCATATGCAGCATTATAGCAGGACAGTCCCACAACACCCTTTTCCAGTCTTCTGCCTTCATTCATCACCCCCTTCCTTTTTAAACAAACATCTACCCGAGGGACAGCATGGCAGCAACCGGCATGTCATGACGAGCAGCACGGATTCAGAGGACCAGAACAACAGGCACTCCAAGCATGGACGTACTGTTGCACATTGCCATCTTCAGTGCAGTTGCTTAGTTCACAGGTATCAGCATATATAGTTAGTCAGGGTGAGAATGCTTCCAACTAACTGCTAGCTTCAAAAACCTTCTCAAGATTCTGAGGATCATTGCCTTACCCATCTTGTACATATAAATGTGTGGCTTTGCCCCTGTTGTGTATCCTAGCTTTTTTCCTTGCTCCCTCTTCATTGTCTAATCCTCAAGTTCTCACTTTCCTTTTAATTGTGTTATGCTTTTCTATTTGTATTTCTTCTTTTGAGTTTTTATACTAGGGAGACTATATGATATTTACACATGTGGGTCTGCTTTATTTCACTTATTAGTATATCTTCAAGTGGCATCCACTTAAATATGAAGGCTTCGAGTTTATCATTCTTTATAGCTGAGTAAATTGTATAAAATTATCCATTGTATAAAAATACCACATCTTTTTCATCCATTACTCATGTGACGGGCATCTTGATTGTTTCCAAGATTTGGCTATCACAACTTGTGCTGCTATAAACACAGGTGCACATATATCACTATGATATGAGGTTTTCAGTTCCTCTGGGAAAATTCCCAGTAGGGGGATAGCTGGTTTGAATGGGATTTCCAGTCCCAGTTTTAAAGGATTCTCCACACTGATTTCTATAATGGTTGCACCAGTGTACATTCCCACCAGCAGCAGAGAAGTGTTCCTTTTTCCCCACATCCTTTCCAACATTTGTTGTTGGTTGATCTCTTTATGATAGCCATTCTTTCTGCAGTGAGATGATATCAGTTTGTATTTCATGGATGGCTAGTGATGTGGAGCATTTTTTCATATGTTTGTTCTCTTCTTTAATCTCATCCTCTGAGAAGTGTGTGTTCATCTTGGATGCCCATTTTTGGATTGGGTCTTCAAATTCAGGGGCCCTAACATTTTTTAGTTCTTTATAAATTCTAGAGAGCAGACTTTTGTCTGAGTGCTTATTTTCAAGATTTTTTTTGAAATTTGTGGGTTGTCTTTTCACTTCATTGGTATTTTCTTTTGACGTGCAAAAACTTCTCAATAAGATTTGATCCCAGTTGTTAATTCTTTCAAGTGTTTCCCATGCTAATACATGTTTGTTCATGAACTCTTTACCTATCCCTATGTTTTCAAGAGTTTCTCCTACTTTCTCTTCCAGGCGATTGAGTGTTTCTGTTTTACTGTTTATATCTTTAATCCATTTTGACTTTAGCTTATTGCATTGTTATAGACCTGATTAAGTTTTAGTTTTTGGCATATACAAAGCCAGTTTTTCCAGCACCATTTGTTAAAGAGGCTATCTTTCTTCCAATAAGCGTGTTTGGCCCCTTTATCGAATATCAGGTGGCTGAATGTGTTCATAGAGGATCCTGCGTCTTCTAATCTATTCCATTGATCCTCAGGTCTATTTCATTGCTAGTACCATGCTGATTTTTTATCACAGTAGCCTTATAGTATAATTTCAAGTCAGGAATTGTAATGCTTCCTACCTTGTCTTTGTTGCTCAGGATTGCCTTTGCTATTTTTAACAGCTGATTTAAAGAGAGAGAAACTCTTTTAATATCTAATTAATGGTGTATACATGTGTTAATTCTGTTCCTTTCTGGGTAGGGTTCCCCAGTTACATTTAGAACTAATGAAGAATGTCATCATGAGAAATGGCAAACTGAAACAACATCCACTCCATCATGACTTAACTGAGTAACTTTTAATCAGGAATACATACTTGCTAGATTTATCTGGGAAACTTTTAAAAACTAACTTGGAGCTGGGGAGCAGCTTAGTGGTAGAGCACATGCCCTCATGCATGAGACACCACCAATGGGGAAAAAATACCAGGTAACATCCCCAGATGTCCTCAAGCACCTGCTGATGCTGATGTCCACCCATAAGTGAGAGCAACAGGTATAGTCCTTACACGCGTAGTACATGAGATTACTTCACCAGCATACAGCTGGATGGCCCCAAGACAGGGCAGCAGCATCGCAGTGTGGGAATCCCTTTGCATCACAAGCTCTCAGGCCTCTCCTCAGGTACGCTCCCTCAGAAACTCTGAGAGTAGTTCTCAGCGATCTGCGTGTTGAGGTGCCTCCAGGATCCCGCAGGGCAGGCTAAGGTTTGAGCACCACCAGCTTACCTGCCCTGCTCTTTTGTCAGTAGAATGTGTTTGGCAGAGGCAGGTTTTAAATTCTATCCTGCATCTCTCTTATACAGACCTTCTCAGAAAAGTGTAAGCATCACTGTTCTCTATTAACACATCTCCAGGTATTCCAGGCTCCTGATAACTTCCAAGCTACTCCATTCTTGGCAGCTGCTAAGCCAGCCTTTTACTTGCAGTGTCCAGATTTCTGATTCTTCTTAAGTTTGCCAGGAAGGAGCACAGAGTAGGAGAGGGCAAGGGGAGTGGGGAAAGCGCTCAAACTTGGCTGCACCCCTTAGTTTCTGGACAGCTGCACAAAGCATGGTGGCCTGGGTTCCAATGGAGATATTGAGACTATAGGTTTGGGATGTGGTCTGGGGCTCAGGATTATTAAAAGATTCCCAGCTGATGCAGATGTGCTGCTAAAGCTAAGAACCACTGGCGTACACATTGGCTTGATTTTTTATTTCCTCTTTTTATCACTGGTCATGCTTCTGGCAAATATAGGTATAGGGAGGATGAAATGTACTGGGGTTTGGTTTTCTGAACATCAAGCAATTGATATATGGTCAATTACTTTATAGAGAAGAGAGAGAATGGTTGCCACTTGATGCATAGTTTTTATTATTTTCCTGTGTGAATTATACAAGTTTAAATAATTGGGGCATTGAGTCTACACAATTCATGGGTGAAAGAATGGGGCCTCTGATTGAGGGACATGATATCTGAGTTTAATGATTGTGTTAACTAGCTTTCCTGTTGCTGGAACAAATTATCTGACACCCACAATTTTTTTTCTTTTTTTTTATTTTATTAAAATACAAATGTCAATCAGACAGTTTCAAGACATCTTAACCATACACATTCGATGAATTAATACATTGCAAACTGTTTTCATAACGTTTTGGTATTGTACAAGGTGCATACATGATATTATATTTACAGGTTTTTTTATAGCTGAATTATATCAAAGATTCAATAATTATTTACCTAGTGG
>PVKA01019493.1:0-41931 GCA_004027165.1 Ctenomys sociabilis | reverse complement strand
TTTTTTTTTTTTTTTTTTTTTTTTTTTTTTTTTTTTTTTTTTTTTTTTTTTTTTTGGTGGAACCAGGGATTGAATTCAGGCCTTTGTGCTTGGCAGGGAAGTGCTTATGCCACTGAGCCATCTCCCCAGCCCCCTTCTTTTTCTTTTTGGTGCTGGAAATTGAACTCAGGACCTTGCACTTGCCAGGCAGGCCCTTGTGCTGTTGAGCTATATCCTCAGACCTGAGAGCTGGGGAGATGGCTCAGTACAATAAGTGCTTGCCTAGCAAGCACAAGGACCAGAGTTCAATCCCCAGTTCGGCCAAAAGGAAAAACACCAAAAAAACTGTATGCCTCAGCCCTCAATTGCCAGCTTCTACCTGTCTGATAGAATCCCTTCCCCTTGAGCATGGACTGAACCTCAAAACTTACTTCTAGGACCAGGGATATAGTTCAGCAGCACCAGTGCCTGCCTGACAAGCCCAAGGTCCTGAGTTCTATTCCCAAGAACAACAACAAGTGGAGCAGCGAGGGTGGGGTGGGCAGAGGAGATGGCTCAGTAGAACAAGTGCTTGCCTGTCAAGTACAAGGGCCTGAGTTCAACCCCCAGTTCCACAAAAAAAAAAAAAAAAAGAAGAAGAAGGAGAAGGAGAAGGCGAGAGATAGATTGCATGTCCCCTCAACTGGCTTTCTTTGGAGAGATCATTTTCCAGAAGGAAATGGTTTGGAACATCTGCAACCGTGGCAAGGCTCTGAGCAATGAGCAGGGAAGAGCTGGTGGGTTTGAGGCTGTAGAAAGACCCCCTAGCTAGAGGGACAGAGTCTCAAGGGTTTTCACTGGGGAATAACTGATATATAAAAACTGCACTTATTTAATTTGTGTCCTATCTGATGAGTTAGGACATAGGTAAGTGACCATGACACTGTCACCACATCAAGGTAACAGGCATATTCAGCATCTACCATGTTTGCTGTGTCTTTTTGTGTGCTATGAAAACACTTTATGTGTGATGTGCATGCTTAAATTTTTGTTGTTGCTGTTTTGTCTTTTTGAGACAAGGTCTCACTATGCAGTTCAGGCCAGCCTTGAGCTCACTTTGTAGCTCAGCCTGGTCTCGAACTCCCAATGATCCTCCTGCCTCAGTCTCTGAGGACTAGAATTACAGATGTGTGCCACAATGCCTGGTGTTTTTTTTTTTTTTTAATAGTCCGGAGTTTTACTGCGTAGTTCAAACTGGCCTTGATCTCACTATGGAGATTCTTCCCCTTAAAAAAAATTATGACTAATGGACTATCAAAGACAAACACAATAAAGATGAGACAAATTCTTTTTTTGTTTGTTTGTTTGTTTTTTTTTCTTTCTGAGACAGGGTCTCACTATGTAGTTCAGGCTGGCCTTAAGCTCACTTTGTAGCTCAGGCTGGTCTCGAACTCACAACAATCCTCCTGCCTCAGCCTCCCAAGTGCTGGGATTACAGGCCTGCGCCACCACGCCCAGCTAGGATGAGACAAATTCTATGATATATTTATGTAGAGCTCAAAATAGAAACAAAACAAGCAAAAAGCTAATGTATGGTGTTAAAAATTAAGACAGCAGTCTTAACTGGCAGCCTCTGGGAGGATCAGGAGGGATCTCTAGAGTGCTAATAATATTCTCTTTCTTGCTCCTTGTGGTGGTTATACAAAATGGGTTATATAAAAAATCGTAGTGGTGGGCTGGCAAGATAGCTCAGCGGTCTAAAGCGCCTCTCAGGGACCGCAGTTCGAGCCCCAGCACCACGTGCCATGCCAGCCCCTCCCCCCAGGGCAGGCTGAGCTGACCCCCCACCCTCGCAAAAAAAGAATCCGTGATGTGTAGAGAGACACTGTAATAAATAAATGAATTTTTAAAAGAATTGTAGTGGTGCACAGCTATAATTCCAATATTCAGGAGGCTGAGACAGGATTGCCATAACTATATAGTCCAGTCCAGCCTATATAGCAAGACCGTGTCTCAACAAAACAAAACAAAACCTTCCCAAACAAAGATCCATGCCCAGGTATGGTGGCAAATGCATGTAATCCTAGCACTCAGGAAACTGAGGCATGAGGGTCACTGTAAGTTCAAGGCCAGGCTGGCCTACATAGTAAGCTCTAAGAAAGTTCTTACCTGAGCTGTATACCAAGACCCTGTCTCAAAAAATGAAAACAGGACTGGGGAGATAGCTCGGTGGTCTAAGCACTTGCTTGGCAAGCGCAAGGACCACAGTGTACCATGTGGGCCACCATGTGGCACATGCCTGCAATCTCAGCACTGGGGAGGCTAAGACAGGAAGATCACTATGAGTCAGAACTGAGTAGTGAGACCCTGTATCCAAAAAAAGGAGGGCCTGGGAGGGGCTGGGGAGATAGCTCAGTAGAATGAGTGCCTGCATAGGGTCCTGAGCTCAATCCCTAGTACAAAAAAAAAAAAAAAAAAGACTTCTAAAACTATAGGGAGGGGCCAGGGAGATGGCTCAGTGGAATAAGCGCTTCCCTGGCAAGTGCAAGGGCCTGAGTTCAATCCCCAGTTCCGCCAAAAGAAAAAAAAAAAAAAATAGGGGTCTGGAGATACAGCTCAGGAGTGCAATGCCTTCTGGCAAATGCAAGGGCCTGAATTTGATTTCCTTTCTGCACTTCCCCGCAAAAGAAACAAAATGCCAGGCATGGTGATCCATACCTGTAATGTCAGCACTTGGGAGGTTGAGGCAGAATTGTGTGAGTTTGAGACCAGCTTGGACTACAAAGTGAACTCAGGCCAGTCTGAACTGCATAGCAAGACCCTGTCTCAAAAAGACAAAAAAAATAAAATAAAAGGAGATAGCTCAGCAGGATAAGCACTTGCCTAGCAAGTGCAGGGTCCTGAGTTCAATTCCCAGTACCAGAAAAAAAAGAAACCAAAAAGACAAATAATAATAATAATGATGAAATAAAAATAATTAATTCACAGAGGCATTTGTGCTCTGTATTCTTTTTTGTTTTGTCTGCTATATTTCAGTAAAAAGGGCCTCCACAGCAGGACTATGTCCAGTCTGTAGCATCTAACATGTATGCTCAATCAATGTAAGGAACCCGTGCCTTGGCTCAAAAGGAATCCATTCAGTACCATGGACAGAGCAGAGTCAGAGGAGAGCGACGCGATTTTAGCCAAAGGGCAGACAGAGAAGGGATTACACAGAGAGAATTGTGATTTTGAGGTCCAAAGAAATGGGGGACTTTTCCTCTTGGATTAATTGGTACGTGCTTTTGGGAGCATTTTTCCTGCAGAAAGAAGACCTCTTACCAAGGACTGTGTCTATGTGTGCGTTCTTGCAGAATGTCATTCCATTTTCAAAAAGGACCCTATAGCCTTTCGTTTTTTTTTAAGCCAGTGAGTGTTGCTATTTCCCCAGAGAGGTGAGTTCTGAATCTAGTAATATCCCAGTAGCTTGGCCCAGTGCTTTCAAGGCTTTTCTCTGTCCATCGTGGGCTTATGTTTATCTGCTGAGGGGAGATAGGGCAGAGATCCCAAAATAACCGACGACAACCACATCCTCTCAGACTCTTGAACTGGATGCACAGGGTGGGCCTGGGGCCACCATTCTGTGGAGGATCCTGAGGACCCCTGAACCCCCAGGCTTAGCCTTTGTGTTACCTCCCCAAAGAGCCCTCTTATGAATGGGCCCCTTAAGAGGGGGTGGCTTGGGAATTTCACCCACTTTCCTAGGGGTCTCTGCTTCCATCCTCAGTGGCCACCATCTACAGGAATCAGCTTTTCACAAACCCTCCAAAGTCTGGGCTGAGCCCAGAAGGATCTGGAGGCCTCTGTGAGGGATCCTCTCCCATTCCACTCCTCAACAAACCCTGTAGCTCACACCTTGGTGGCCCCCTGGTTTCACAGCCTTACTGTGACCCAGAAACCCAGCACAGGGAAGAGGTGACAAGCCTGGCCCACTATATGCCTGTCTCCATCCTTAGGAGAGCCACTGCCTACCCCCAGAGCTGCCTCTCTAGCAGGGTCTGCACTACTCACTGTGTTCTTGCCCGGCCAGACTCCAGCCTGCCAGCTTCCCTGGACTGAGGGCTGTTGCCTGGTTGGTAATTGGTCTGGGAAGCCCAAGGGGAGGTGGAGAAGTAGGGGGAGGAGGGCCCCAGGTGCTGCAGGAAATGAGCTGTTGATTAAGTGGCTCTTTCCTTTAGCCCTGGAGACTGAGGAGCTGCACAGGGCCAGGGAGCACCAACTCTTAAAGGAGACCTGATCTGTTCTAGCCTCTCTCAGGGAGGTCACAGGTCCTTAGATCATTGCTCCAAGCTCTGGAAGGCAGGCTGACCCCTGATGACACTTGCGATTCTTCGTTTCCTATCCTTTCCTACCCAGCTTCTTGAGAGGGTGAGTGTTTTTCCTATCCACTAGGATTCCCAGGCTGAACTGTTCAGTGAGAGAAAAGCCAGTTATGCACCAGTGTCACAAGAATCCTTCTAAGAAGGTCTCTGGGGTTCCCAAGCAGGACACTAGGAGAGGGTAAAGAAATCCTCAGCTCTGGCTCCAAAGGGGAGGGACCAGTCAAGATCATGGAAATACTCTGAAGGGTTAAAGAACAGACTGCTGTGATAAACTATAGAAAGAATAGCTTCTCCACAGTCCAGCCCAGTTTGGCTATGAGAATCTCCTGAACTGTAGCCATAGCCACATATCGGAAAGATGTCACCAAATGTTGTCTGTGTATGCTTAGGAGAGTAAGTAAGCTTGGGCCTTCCTTGTTTGACATGCAGGTGCTCAGTGACTCCAGATCTATCTACTGAATCAGCAACATAGGGGCTAGGGCCACCAATCCACCTTCCCTTTAGGGGACTCAAGTTTGAGAACCAACCCTACCCAAAAAACTATTTGGGAGGATGAGGCCAAAAGATTGCGAATTTAAGCCCAACCTGGGCTATTTACCAAGATCCTGTATTAAATTAAGCCAAAAATGTTGGGAACATAGCTCAGTGGTAGAGCACTTTCCTAGTATATAGGAAGCCCTGGGTTCAATCCCTGGTAAAGAAAGAGGAAAAGGCAAACTAAAGTTGGAAAACTAATGGCTTAACCTGACAAGACCCTCACAGCTGGACTGTCCAGTAGATGTCACTCATTTGAATATTTTTTTCCATTCATCAAACACTTGTTAACACCTTTTGTATGCCAAACATTTGTAAAGCCCCACAAGGAGCTCAAAGGGGACAAATGATAGTTACTGCCTGCCAGCCAGGCTGATCAGTAAGGAGCAGGCAGAAAAAAAGGAAGCCTTGGAGATGGGAGACTGAGGTTGGAACCCATGCGTGCGCGCGCACACACACACACACACACGTGTTTTTCCTGTCTGAAATGCTTCCCCAGTGCTCCTTGGCCCAATCCTTAACCATCTTCAGGATCTAGCATTGCCTTCTCCAGGGAGCCCTCTGGATTCCTCCTGGCTGGCTGAGTATCACCCTCCACATTACCAAAGGCCCAGAACATTACTGAATTTCAAAATCTCCTTTATATTAGTCAATTGCTAGTTTTTTTTTTGGGGGGGGAGCAGCTATTGAATCCAGGACCTTTGAAATGAGCTGCATACCTAGTTCTTTTTTTTTTTTTTTTTTTTTTTTGGTATATCTAGGGATTAAACTCAGGCCCTTGCACTTGCCAGGGAAGCACTTACTCCACTGAGTCATCTCTCCAGCACCAAGTTCTTTTTATTTTGAGACCAGTTCTAAGCACTAAGCTGCCTAGGTTGCAGTAGAGCTTGTGATCTTTCTGCCTCAGCCTCCCAGAGTCCTGGGATTACAGGCATGCACCACCACCCCTGGCAGTCCCTTTGCTAGAATGTGAAATTCTGAAGAGGAAGCATTTTCTTTCACTTGTGTCCCTTGGGCCCTTCCAGAGCTTAGCATGCAATGGGCTTTCCATGAAGATTTATTTAGCAAAGGACAGAAGGAAAACAAACTGTTATATAGAAAGTAGGGGTAGGGACAGCAGGAATGGTGAAGCCTGAGGGTTGCACATGGCACAGACGAAGATCCCAGATGCTCTCCTCTGTGTAGCCCCAGACCAGTGAGGGTAGAGAATGAGCCAGGAGTCTCCATGTGTGCTTGCTGATGTGACGGACCTTGTACATGTGTTTTGAATTTGTCTGTCATCGGCTGAGCATCATGAAATCTTCAGTATGTCAGGCTAAGTCTATATCCATCCAAGTCTTTTCAGTGTTATAGGCTGTTCCTGAGCTGAAGTACAGGGTCACTAATGCTTAGAACATTGGGGCCAGGGAGATGGCTCAGTGGAATAAGCGCTTCCCTGGCAAGTGCAAGGGCCTGATTTCAATCCCCAGTTCAGACAAAAAAGAAAAAAAAAAAAAAGGGAATTCCAAGAACACACAAAAAGGTGCTCCATATCATTCATTAGACATTAAGGAAGTACAGGTTAAATCTACTACCAGATATCATTAAACATCTGTTAGAATGGAAAAAAAAATTTATGGTTTTGAGACAAGACTGGCCTCAAATTCATGGTGATCCTCCTGCCTTATTCTCTTGAGTACTGGGATTACAGGTGTGCCACCACACCTGCGTTAGATTGCCAGAAGTTTAAAACTGAAAATACTAAGTGTTGGCAAGCATGCAGAGGGAGGGAAATTTTCACAATCTGTTGGGGGAATAAAGAAAAGCAAGAATATCCCAGAAATAGCTTGCTAGTGTCTTATAAACATACACTTACCATAAAATCAAGCAATCTCTTTCTTGGTATTTACACTAGAAATGTGAGAATAGAAGCTTATACAACAATCTGTAAATGAATGCTGATAGAAGCTCATTCAGAATTGCCAACAACTAAGCTGGGTGTGGTGATACACACCTCTAATCCTAGTAGTCAGAAGGCTGAGGCAGGAGGATCACTGTGTGTCTGGAGCCAGCCTGAGCTACATAGTGACATCAAGGCCAACCTGAACTGCTTAAAAAAAAACAAAACCAACCAACAAACAAATACAACCAGCAAACAAACAAACAAAAACCTGGAAATCGGAAACATCCTGTATGTCAATGAATGGGGAAATGGATAATCAAATGGTGTCTTTATTTTTAATATATTTGGTTGTTGCATGGTCTCACTACAGCAGCTTGGATTCATGGTTATCCTCCTGCTTTCAGCCTCTCTAGTGCTGGGATTACAGGCATGTACTACTACACCTCAACTCTGGCCAGCTCAGCCCACCCTGGGAGCAGGGCTGGCACGGCATGTTTGTGCCCTCCTACCATGGTCCTTGTGCTTGCCTAAACTTGCCTAAGTAGGCTCTTTAGTCTACTGAACTATCTCACAGCCTTGTTTTTTTTAATGTTTGATTTTTATTCTTTTTCTTTGTGTTGGTATACCCTTCAGATAGCACTCTAATCATCAGCAAAAAGGAAGGTGTATATATATATATATATATATATATATATATATATATATATATATATTCAACATGCATGAATCTAAATGCACTACACTAAGAAAAACCTAATTCTGAAAGATTTCACACTATCATCACTCTTCCTTCTTTCTTTCTTTCTTTCTTTCTTTCTTTCTTTCTTTCTTTCTTTCTTTCTTTCTTTCTTTCTTTCTTTCTTTTGCAAAACCAGGGATTGAACTCAGGCCCTTGCACTTGCCAGGGAAGCGCTTCTTCCACTAAGCCATTTCCCTAGCCCCTTGCATCACTATTTCTTTTTGTTGTTGTTATTTTGAGACAAGGTCTCACATGAAGCCCAAGCTAGCTTCAAATGCCTCAAACTCACAGCAATCCTGTTGTGTTGCCCTTCTTTTTTTTTTTTTTTTTTTTTTTTTTTTTTTTTTTTTTTTTTTTTTTTTTGTATTTTAGGGAAGGGTCTACAGGGTGTTCAGGGTCTCACTACTAGATTGGACTGGTATTTTCCTGTTTACAGCTTCCCAGACGCTGGGAGTACAGTCGTGAGCACCACCACTCCCAGTCTCAATTGCCTTTTCAGTGTGCTGGGAGTGGGGGGGGGTGGGAGGGACAAGGGGACACAGCAGGCCCCCGCAGGGCAGGCCTGGGCCTCTTGCGCTTGCTTGCAGGTCCTTTATTATTATTATTATTGAAGTACAAATAGCATTGAGACAGTTTCAAGACAAATTAACAGGACAGCTTCAATAAATTAATACATTGCAAAATGTTTTCATAATGTTTTGGTGTTGTACAAGGTGCATACATGATATTATACTTACAGACATTATTATAGCAGATGTCTCTAATCAGTGAATGAAGAGAGTGTAGCTATATACTTATCATATTTTTTATAGCTGAATTATATCACAGATCCAATAATTAATACTTTCTACCTTGTTGTCTCCCTAGTGTTTGTCCATAGTACTAGAAGCCAACATAATATTTTGTCTAACCACTATTAGTGCAAATCTTGCTTCTCACAAAATTATGCAGAAGCACAGCATATTTATCCTAACTGCACTGTTTTTACACACACATCATGATTCTTCCTTTGTGTATCCCCCTTTTTTTTTGGTCTGGACCTGTCAAAGATGAGCACTCCATTGTCATTAAACCAATTTAAGTGCCTGAACTCGGCGACACAATCCAACACAGTCCAGCATTCCACAAAAATAGTGAGTTATCTGAAGAAGTTGTTGACTATAGCCATTTACAACTTAACTTATTATTATGGCCCCACGTTATATACCTCATTTTTATATTTTTCTGCTGGATGGTTAAGACCAAGATAGATCAAGACCTATATACCAAAAGATGTAGCTTTTCTTTTTGTCTTTTTGAGACAGGGTCTCACTATGCAGTTCAGGCTGGCCTTAAACTTACTTTGTAGCTCAGGCTGGTCTCGAACTCACAACAATACTCCTGCCTCAGCCTCTCAAGTGCTGGGATTACATGCATGTGCCACCACACCCAGCTAGATGTAGCTTTTGTTTCTGATGAGGTCAGTGAAGTCTCCTCAGGGTTTATCTTGCAGGCGCTTTAATCCACTGAGCTATTTGACTGGCCCCATTGCCTTGGCCTTCTGTGTGCTGGGATTGCAAGCATATGCCACTACATCTGGCCTTTTTTTTTTTTTAAACAGAAACTTGCTGTGTAGTCCAGGCTGGATTTGAACTCACTATGTTGTTGCCCAAACTCACAGCAATCCTCTTGTATTAACCTTCCAAGTGCTGGGATTACAGATGTGTGCCACTATGCCTGACTTGTTTTCTACCTGTGAATTTGGATGTGTTAAAAATGTTTGGCACATGCTAAAAATCATAGAATTGTACACCAATGGAGTATATTTTTATGGTGCTGGAAATTGAACCTATGCCTCATACATGATAATCATCAATCTGCTACTGACCTACATCCCCACCATCTTTTTTTCTTTCTTTCTTTCTTGGCAGGACTGGGGATTGAACTCAGGCCCTTGCACTTGCCAAGCAAGCACTTATTCTACTGAGCTATCTCCCCAACCCCAAAAGCTGTGCACAGTGGAAAAGACTGACAGACACTTTTTTTTTTTTTTTTTTGCAGTGCTAGGCATTGGACTCAGGACTGCACTCAGCAGGCAGGCGCTTATGCCACAAGGACTGAGGAGCAGCCTGTAGCTCACAGGATGAGCTTTAAAGCCTATACTGCGGTATGTATGTATTGAGGGACTGGGGAGATAGCTCAGTGGCCTAAGAACCTGCTGGACAAACACGAGGACCCGAGTTTGATCTTCTGTGCTGGCCACCGAAATTGGGTATGGTGGCAAATGCCTATAATCCCAGCACTGGGGAGGCTGAAACATGGCATCACTACAAGTTTGAACTGTGTAGTGAGACCCCGTGTCAAATAAATAAGTAGACTTTTAAAAAGTATGTATGTATTGGTTAGCAGGTATACCAGTTCCACATCATTGCAAGTGTTTTTATTTTTTTTTGCAGGACTGGGGATTGAACTCAGGCCCTTGTGCTTGCCAGGGAAGTGCTTATTCCACTGAGCCATCTCCCCAGCCCTCTAGTGCAAGTGTTTTTATGGGTTATTTATTTATTTAGGTACTGGGGATCAAACTCATAACCTTGCGCTTAAAGGTGCTTATGCCACTAAACTATCTCTCCAGCCTTTTTTGTTCTTTTGAGACAGGGTCTGACTATGCAGTTCAGGCTAGCCTTGAGCTCACTATGTAGTCCAGGCTGGACTGAAACTCACAGAGATCCTCCTGCCTCAGTCTCTCAAGTGCTAGGATTACAGGCATGAGCCACCATACTTCACCCACTGCAAGTGTTATGTGTTTTCATCTCACTTTGGACCACACAGTTGTAGATGACAGGAGGTGAAGAGTCTGGGGTTGTGAGAATGCCTCTGGTTGGGCTTCCAGTTCTGCTTGCTTCCCTCAGACTTGTGGAAAGTGCAGGCTTTTTTGTGTGGGCAGTGCACATTTCCTCTGTCCTTCACACCTTGCTTGAGGCCCTGTTCCAGAGAAGCCATGCACACAATCCAGGTGACCATCTCAGTTCCACAGTCTGAAGCCCAAATACTATCCAGGTAGGGGGATTATGAATACACAAGCATGGAGCAGCTTTCTCCAACCTCACTGAAGCCAGGTTCCTTCATCTACATCATCTCAACCCCACCCAAGGTCTTTCTTTCAGTTTGGAGGTACAGAGTGCAAGTGATGTGCACCCAACAGCTGCCAGAAGACTTCCTGCGCTGCACCCCAAGTCCTACTGTGTACCAGGTGAGGCTGGGACCAGGAGCTGCATCTCCCCCACCATTGCACACACACCATACCAGCTTTTGTCTTCCCAATTAAGCACTTTCCAATGAGTTGCCAACATTTTTTAAATGGGAGATTCTTCATGAAAATGCGATTTCCAGATGTTCTTGAAATATTCATCTGCCATGACCAAGAGGACCTTCCCACAGGCTTCCTTTCAGCAGGAGATGTGGTGGCAGGTGCCCTCTGAAGAGCCAACAGTGCTCAGCATGTCCGGGGGTGGGGCTGGCACAGCACTGGGGATTGAACCCCAGTCCCTGTGCTTGCCTAAGCAGGTGCTTAGTTTGCTGAGCTATCTTGCGGGCTCTGCTGTTTGATCACTGAAAGCTCTAAAAGATTCTCCATCACTGGAACTTTTTAAATAACTAATAGATGCTTAGCTGTCCTATGACAAGAAGAACAAGAGAGTGAGCCTTTGATTTTACTCTCTGGGCATGTGAATAGGCTGTTTGTGGGACTGAGGGAGGCAGGTCACCCAGAGGGAACTTCAGTGTGAGCACTCAAGAAAGGCAGGAGAATGCAGGAGGATTGTAAGGCCACAAGTATCCTCCAACTGGGCAAACCCATCATCTCACCCAGTTCTCACCAGCCTTGGAAGGGGGGGGGGTCAAATTACCTAACAATTCAGAACACACAATTTAATCCGCAGGAAGTTGAAGAGAGAACACTCAGCTTTTGGAATCATACAGACCCATGTTCAATTCTGTCCACTTCCATAAATCAGTGCCCTTTTCAGATCTCCTTAAACCTCCTTAAAGGTGCTGGAGCACATTTACAATCCAGCACTTGGGAGGCTGAGACAGGAATATCACCAGGAGTTCAAGACCAGCCTGCTCTGGGGAGATCCCCCTGCAGGCATAAGCACCTGCCTGGTAAGCACAGATCCTAAATTTGATCCATGATACAAAATAAAAATAAAAATAAAAGTAGAAAGAAAAAAAAAAGACCAGCCTGGGCCACACTGTGAATTCAAGGACCACCTAAACTACACAGGGAGGACTAGGAGATAGCTCAGCGGTTTAAGTGCTTTCGTGCCAAGCACATCCTGAATGTGATCCCCAGTAACACCCCCACACCGGCAAAAAAAACAAAACAAAACAAAACAAAAAAAAAAAACACAAGAAAAATGAACTACATAGGGAAAGCCTTCCTACAAACAAACGATACAACAAAAATTAAAAATGCCAGGTATAGTGGCATATACTTATAAACCCAGCACTTGGGAGACTGAGGCAGGAGGATTGCCATGAGTTGGAGGCCGGTTTGGGCAAAACCAGCCTCAGGTACATCACAAGATTTTATCTCAAAAAACAAAACAAAAACCGGGGTCATGAAAGACAGCCTTATAGCTTGACTGTGGGAACTAAACAAGAATGTGCTTCAACTCTGCCTCGCACACTTCTTTGGTGAGGGGCTCAGTCAGACCCGTGCCCCGACAGAATTACACTAGGAATGTAGCAGATACGTGGGCTAAACCTGTCAGGGACCAAAAGGCGCCTGGTCATCCTCAGGTGGGGTGCGCACCGCTCTCAGCTTGGGCCTCACCGGTAGGTCCCAAAGGGCTCAGCAGCGCGCGTGTGCAGACCACGGATCAGGCGCTAGTTAAAGGGCAACGCATGCGCAGAAGGTCTGGCGGGCGGTTGCTCAGCACGAGCTCGGAGGTCTGGCGAGCGGGCGAGGGTGTGAGAGTCTCTCCAGCTCTTTTGAGGGAACAGGTTTAGAGGTCACCCCTGCAGTGGACACTGTGCGAGGCCGTGTGAGACAGAGCTGGACGAGCCTGGGAGTTAGTTCCTTGGGCCTGAGGTAACTGGATCCGGCTGCCGGGCGCTCCTGCCAGGTCCGCTTACGTTTCTTTCCTCAGCAGTTGCAGTGCCCCCCCTCCCCCCGCGCCCTTCAAGTGACCCTCAAGTGACCTTTGCAGCACCGAGCGGACCAGCCTGGCCAAAGGCAAGGCTGTTTCTTTTCCTTTTTTTTTTTTTTTTTTTTTTTTTTCCGGAACCGGGGGTTGAACTCAGGCCCTTGCGCTAGCCAGGGAAGTGCTTATTCCACTGAGCTATCTCCCCGGCCCATGGCTGTGTTGAGAGGAGCAGCGTTTAGGGCGCGAGGAAGCAGAGGGATATGGGCTGGCGGTCTGGACTCTGGGACCGCCCTGCCCCGCACGGTCTCTGTTGTGCAGCCTCCCAGCTTCCTCAGCCCGGCTCCACGCAGAACCCTCCCAGTACAGAAAAGTTCATTTGGGCAGCGTTTCCAGTCACAGCGTGCCTTACGATTTGAATGAATTTGTGGCTTTTAAAAGCTCGATTGGGGCCGGGATATAGCTCAGTGGAATAAGTGCTTGCCTGGCAAGCCCAAAGTCCCGAGTTTGATCCCTGGTACAAAAAAAAAAAAAAACCTGATTGCAGCTTGGATGTAAATAGTTGAGTCATGAGGCAGGGGAGATAGCTCAGTAGAAAAAGCGCTTGGCTGGCAAACGCAAAGTTCCATAAAATCCCCAATTCCATTAAAAAAAAAAAAATGGCTGGTAAATAGTTGAGTCATGAGCTGGGCATGGTGGCGCATGCCTGTAATCCCAGCACTTGGGAGGCTGAGGCAGGAGCATTGTTGTGAGTTCAAGACCAGCCTGAGCTACAAAGTGAGCTTAAGGCCAGCTTGAACTGCATAGTGAGACCCTGCCTCAAAAAGACCAAAAAAAAAAAAAAAAAAAAAAAAAAAGTTGAGTCATGACACTCAGTGCTTCCCCTTTTATCTTTTATGGTTTTGCCCCACCCCCACCCCCTTTTTCCTTTTTTTGATACCAGGAACAGAACATGGCACATTTTCAAGTAGGTGCTGTGTTGCTGAGCTACACCTGTGGCCCTGATACTAGTTTTTTGGTTTTGAGACAAGAACTTACTATATATTTCAGGTTGGCCTTGAATTTTCTGAGTTCCTCCTGCCTCAGCTTCCCGAGTGCTGAGATTAGGGGGCACTCCTGGCTAGTGCTTCTTGAATCTTAGCATCTAGGAAAGCTAAGAAAGAGGTGAGCAAGGTATACTTGAGCTGGAGATCTGTGACTTTTCTGAACTGTAATTTCTTTGTTAACACATGTGCAGGTCGTAAACCTTTCACAGTTCCAATCTCTCTCTGTCTGTCTGAGACAGGGTCTCACTATGCATTTAGACTGGCTTGAGCTCACTTTGTAGCTCAGGCTGGTCTTGAACATGCAAAGGTCCTCCTCCTGCCTTAGCCTCTGAGTGTGGGGAATACAGGCTTGTGCCACCATGCCCAGCTTTTAGGCTCATCTCTAGAATGGAGCCCTTGTGTCTCTTCAGTTAGTTGCTCAAGCAACTGAAAGTCATCCTTGGCTGTCCTCCATCACGTCACCTGCATCTTGCAAGTTAACCCCCTACCTTCATCTCCACTATACTCCACTTCTGCCTTGGCATCAGTCAAGAATCTCCTAGTTGGTCCCCTTTCACCTGTTCTTTGGGTTGCCTCTCACAAATAGAGAAATTTTTTAAATGCATAGCTATCTGATAATGTAATTTTTTTTATTTAAATTTTTTATTTATGTATTTGGTTCAGAGTCTCACTGCTCAGCTCAGATTTGTAGTGATCCTCCTGTTTTCAGCCTCCCCAGCCCTGGTATTCCAAGCCTATGCCACCCCACCCAGACTTGGTCATGGCCTCAGCATACCCTGGGGACAGGGCCTGCACAGCATGCAGTACCAGTGATCAAACCTAGTCCCTGTATTTGCCTAACCAGGGGCTTAGACCACTGAAATACTCACCAGCCCCATAATCTGGTTAATACCAAAGCACTTTTCCCTGTTCTGTATTTTCTCTGTAAATTATTTTGTCTGTCCTAATAGCTTCAAATATCATCTAAACACTAATGGCTTAAATTTATATTTCCATCCCTAACAGATCGCTTCCTCAGTGTAACTTGGGTATCTAATAGGCCTCTCAAACTTAAGCATTCCCTAATCTCTTTTCTTAGAATCTTTCCTCATATCAATAAAGGTTGTATATAATTGTCCACCTAATTGTTAAGAGTCATCCTGGATTCCCTCAGCCAAATATACCTCAAATCCAGCTACATTACTAAAGCCCCAAATCTGAATCAGCACCATTTGCTCATAAGTTCTATAGCAACTTTTTTTTTTTCCATTTTAGGTATTTGGTACAGGGTCTCACTATGTAGCTCAGACTCATAGTGCTCCTCCTGTTTTCAGCATTGCCAGAGTTGGTATTACAGGCGTGCACCACCACACCTGGACTCAGTTGCCAGCTCAGTGCACCCCAGGGGCAAGGCCAGCATGGCATGTGAGACTGGGGATCGAACCATGGTCCTGGACCTGTTGTCTTGAGCTTGCTAAAGTAGGTGTTTAGTCCACTGAGCTTTGTCTCTCACCAGCCTTTGTTTTAATTTTGTTTTTGAGACAAGGTCTCACTACATAATTCAGTCTGACCTTAAACTCACTGTGTAGCCCAGGCTCAACTGGTGTTGGTCTTCCTGCCTCAGTCTCCTGAGTGCTGGGGTTATAGGCATGTGCCACTATGGTCAGCAGTAGCCTCATTTTTTTCTTAAATTTTTTTTATTTTTTATTTTTATTTTAGGGAAGGGTCTGTAGGGTATTCAGGGTCTTACTACTAGATCAGACTCATAGTGATCACCTGTTTAAAGCCTCCCAAATACTGGGATTACAGGCAGGTGCCGCCATGTCCAGTATCAATTGCTGTCTCAATGTGTGCTGGGGGCAGGGCCAGCATGGCAGGCCTGAGATCAAACCTCGGCCCCTGTGCCTGATGCAAGTGCTTTAATCCCCTGAGCTATTTGGCCATGTAGCCTCATTCTTGATGCCCTTCTTTCAACTGGCCTATCTTGTTTTAACATCTGAGTTTTAGTCTGGTTCATTTTATGACCTTGGCAAGAACAGGTAATATCATGGCAGATATATCTGTCAACCCAATAGTTATCTCCCCAGTGACCCACCAGACCTAGATTAAAGTTTGTTTTTTTTTTTATGGAACTGGGAATTGAACTCAGATCCTTGCACTTGCCAGGGAAGTGCTTTTTCCACTGAGCCATCTCCCTGGCCTCTAGATTAAAGTTTATAAAATATTTCAGAATTCCTGAGTGAAATTTGGTCTGTTTATATAAAAAGTCATTTGGTTTTCTTAAAACTTAATTTCCTCAGAATCTGCCATAGTTTCATGCCAAGAACAAAGCTGTATGTTTTGGAAGCTTTCCTTTCACACTTAATCATCTTTCTTCTGCCACTAAGACCCTCAGTCTGTACATCAGAGACTCGGAGCTTATGACTTGACCTTGTAAAACATGCTCAGGATATTTTTTCCATCATTTTGTCCTTCTGAAACTGGTGTCTTTTTCTCCACTGTCATTTTAAATTTTTGTCCCTATATGTACTATGTTAAGGCTGTTCACCCAGTGGTGTGACCAAAAAAGATGTCCCTTATTGCCATCAGTTTTACATCTAAAAGCTTTTTGGGTTTTGGGGGCTGGTGAGATTTTGAGAGAACAGCAAATGCAGTGTGATGTGAATGCTAATTGACAAACTGAGGTGGGATAAGAAATCATTATTTTCAAGAATAAGGAGCACATCCAGGAACCATTGACCAAAGGTAGGCTGGTTAAGGTGGAAGTGGAAGCTCAGTGGGCTAAGTGCCTGCTTAGACAAGCACAGGGACTGGTTTCTGATCCCCAGTACCACATGCCATACTGGCCTGGTCCCAGGGCACGCTGAGCTGACCGGTCGTGGTCGCGCACTCCTGTAATCCTAGCACTGGGAAGACTGAAAGCAGCACAATCATTATGAATCCAAGTTGTATAGTGAGACCCTATATCAAATATATTTTTTTAAAAAAAGGTGGAAGTAGAAGATATACTTAGATGCAAAGAGTAATTTGAACTAGAAATGGTGGTGCACACCTGTAACCCTAGCACTTAGGAGGCTGAGATGGGGAGATTGCAGAGTTTGAGAGGCCAGACTGGGCTATGTAGAAAAACTCTGTCTGAAGAAAAGTCAAACAAGGGCTGGGGATAGAAGATTCTTTATTTCTGAGGTCTGGTGACTTCAGAGTGGATTAGCTGTAGATCGATTCCCTATTTTGATCAATTTCCTATTTCCACACTTAGTGGTCCCAAAACCTGGGGTAATATTTCCTAGTAAGTGTATTTTGAAAAAGATGCTTAGGAAGCTCTTTTATTTTTCAACATTGGGAGGGATTTCTCCACTAAATATTACCAGGTATGTTTAGTGATACTACTTTCTTACCATCGTCTCTTCCACCACAATAGTCAATATCATTCTGCCTCAGGTTTTCAGTACTGACTCAGATGATTTTTTTCCTTCCTTCCTTCCTTTCTTCTGTCCTTCTTCTTCCCCTCCTTCTTCCCCTCCTCCCCCCCCCTTTTTTTTTTGAGACAGGTGTCTTGCTCTGTAATTCAAGGTGCCTGTGAATTCACTATGTAGCCCTGCCTGGCCGCATACTCATGGCAGTCCTCCTGCCTCAACCTCCTGGGTGCTGGGGTTACAGGAGTGTGCTACCATGTCAACTTTAAATGTTCCTTTATGTGAAACAAATTACTAAAACCTTGAAAAATATTTCTATCAGATATCTCTCCATGTCATAAATTTTTCACTTGTAAATTTTTTTAAATGTACCATCTTGGTACACAAAAGATGGGAATGATAGATTATGGCCCTTGTATGAATTGCTGAATTATTATAGTGGTCACCCAATATGGCCGAAGCCCTTAAAACAACAGTTTATCTTCCCAGAGACCACCTCCCCCTTCTTCTCCAACTCATTTCCTTTCACCTTTCCCACCACCTCAGGGAAGGCCCCAGCCAGCTCAGATGTATCTAAACATCCCCCTCAAGCCCCACTTCTGGCAAAAGACCATAAAAGCCTCAGCCTCCCATTGTTCCAATCCAGAGAATTCCTTATCTTCCCACATTCTCTCCTTGTCCTCCAAGATAATGAATCCCCTTTCCCTTTATAATAAACCCCTTTCCCTTTTTCCTTCTGCCTGTTTCTCTGCCTTAACACCATCAAAACCTATCAATAAGCAGTTTGTAAATTTCTATATAGGTGCCGTAATTCTAATAAAGAATAAATTGAATCTAAAGATGAGTTCTTAAAATCATATATTTCAATCTGTAAGTATGAATATTTTCCATTTATAATTTCTTATGACACCATTTTATAGCTTTTAGAGTATAAAATTTGCATTTATTTTGTTAAATGCATTACTAATTATCTTATTCTTTTTGACATTAGTGTAAGTAGAACTTTGAATCTCATTTTTGAATTTTTCATTGGGAGAGTTTGGAAATAGAATTGATTTCTGTATATTGATCCTGTAATGTGCAATCTGTGTGAACTATTGATTTGTATTCCTTTTTATTCATGTAAGGTTAATTGTAATATTTTTCTTTTCTCTGAGTCCAGTAATTTGATTCTTTAATCTTTTCATGGCCAACCTGGTTAAGGATCTGTTGGTATATTTTATTTATTTATTTTTTGTCTTTTTGAGACAGGGTCTCACATTGCAGTTCAGGCTGTCCTTAAACTCACAACAATCCTCCTGCCTCAGCCTCCCGAGTGCTGGGATTACAGGCATGCGCCACCACACCCGGTCTCTGTTGGTATATTTTAAGAAATTACATTTATGTGGCCAGTGAGATGGCTCAGTAGAATATGCGCTTGCCTGGCAAGTGCAAGGGCCTAAGCTCAATCCCTGATTCTGCCAGAAAAAGAAAAAGAAATCAAAAAAAAAAAAGAAAGAAAAAAGAAATCATGTTCATGTTTACTGGTTTTCTTCATTTTTCTGTTTTCTATTTCATTAATTTTCAGTTGTCTTTCCTTTTATATACCTCTAGGTTAGTTTGCTTTTCTTCCTATATTTTAGAGTGAAGTAGGATCATTGTCTGAAATCTTTATTCTTTCTTAATATAAGAGGCTACAGGTTACATTTTCTAAAAGTATTAATTTTGCTACGTAAGTCTTGATATATTGTGTGTTCATTTTCATTCATGAAATGTATTCTCTAATTTCTCTTTTGATATCTTCTGTTAATCATTGTTATTAAAGATTGGGTTGTTTAATTTTCACATACTTGTGCATTTTCTAAATTTCTTTTTGTTATTGACCTTTAATTTCATTCCTTTTATAGTTGGAAAATACACTCCATGTTATGTATACCCTTTTAAATATACTGAGATTGTTTTATGTCTTACCATATGATTTATCTTGATGTCTATCTCATGCAAACTTCACAAAATATATATTTTTCTATGGCTTGCTGGAATGTACTATAGATATCTTAGTTCTAATGGGTATACATCATTTGTTCAAATTTTGTGTATCCTTGTTGATCATAAGTGTAGTTGCTGTATTCACCTTTTAAAGTATTTATTGAAGCTTCCAAGTATTAATACTGAATGACATACCTTTTGTTATTTCTGCCAATTTTGGTTTCGTGTATGTTGTTGGCTTATTACTAGGTGTGTGCAAGTATATTTAAAATTATTACATCTTGAAACATCAAATCTTTATCATTATAAAATCTCTTTAGTAATTTGTTTTTTTTAGAGTCTACTTTGGCTGATAATAGAATAATCATGTCAGCTTTCTTATGTTTGACTTCTGAAATTTTTAAATTCTTATGTTAAAAATAAAAAAACAATAGAAACAATACTGAATTTCAAAAAACAAGATGATAGGAATTAAACAATGGTTGTTATATTGCATATTGCTGTCTTCAAAGTAGTTGCTCAGATTACCAGATATAAACATGCAAAAATTGGTCTGAAAATTAAGCATTAGCTATTCCTTTCAATAAGCCAGTAGAAATTAGTAGCATTAAAAAATGTATTTGGTATAGGGTCTCCCTACGCAGCTCAGACTCATAGTGATCTTCCTGTTTTTGGCCTTCCCTGTGCTGGGATTACAGGAGTGTGCCACCATGCCCAGTCTGGGTGGCCAGCTCAGCCTGCCTGGCGGTAGGCCAGCCAATGCAGCCTCAAACCCAGTCCTTGTGCTTGCTTAGGCTGCTGAGCTATTTCGGTAGCCCTCATACTTGCAAATTTTCAAGGAAAGATTTTGTCTTGGATTTGCAGATTTTACATTAAGATCAAAATTGATCAGTTTTGCTCTCTTGGATTTCTTTAAGAGAAACTGGACATCTATCGTAACGGCTGATGTTTACATAATACTTTATTTATTTTTGTATTTAGTACAGAGTCTACGTAGATCTGTAGATCAGACTCATAGTGATCACCTGTTCAGCCTCCCAAGAGCTGGGCACCACCACACCTAGTCTCAGTCACCATCTCAGCATGCCCCTGGGGCAGGGCCGGCCTGGCATGTTAGGGATTGAACCTTGACTGCTGTACTCTGCCTAAGCAGGCACTTTAGTCTGCTGAGCTATCTGGCTGGCCCAGTACTCCAGTTTATAAAATGTCTGATTACAGCGTTGTATCTCTTGCTTCCTATAATTACAGGGATAGGTAGAATTCCCATTGTACATATTGAAACTAATAAAGAAAGTAAATGATTTTCTTGGGGCCTCATAACTAATATTAGGAACTGGGCATGGTAGCATATGCTTGTAATTCCAGCACTCAAGAGCCTGAGACAGGAGGATCATTGTGAGTTCAAGACCAGCCTAGGCTACAAAGTGAGCTCAAGGCCAGCCTGAACTGCATAGCAAGACCCTGTCTTAAAAAGACAAAACAAATAAAAAAAAAAACTAATATGAGGGAGAAGTAGAACTCAAGCCTTGGTCATCTGATTTCCAATCTTTTGTCTTTTATACTATCCTATACTGTCATGAAGTTTTACTCAGTTTCCTTTTTTAAAAACAATTTATTTGCATTTATTTTATGCTTAATGTATTCCCATGCCATAAATTTTTGTTTCTTCAGTTTCTTCTGGTATATCTTCTTCTTCTTTTTGTGGAACAGGGGATTAAACTCAGGCCCTTGCACTTGCCAGGGAAGCACTTATTCCGCTGAGCCATCTCACCAGCCCCTGGGATATCTTTTTCTTATGTGCAACTTCCTCCTCTGGTTTAGGAACAGTTTGTTCATTTTCAGTAAGAATCATCTCAATATGGCAGGGAAGCTCATGTCTGGATTAATCCGGCCGTGAGCTTATTAAGTACAGTGGTGCATCTTGGGTGCTTTGTTCACATGGAAATGTTCAATAGCCAGAGAATCTATATCTGAAACTTTAAGCTCAGCATTACTCTGCATTTTTAAGTATGTGCAGCAAAAATTCAGCACTCTTTTTGGGCCACTGACCCTGTGTCCAGCCCCACTGTTTGGCCTGGACACATCTACCAACTCCACCATTGTAATGCCGAAACAGCACACATGGCTTGTTTAATGTGACATCCTTCAGAGACTTGGTGGCCTTTCAGATATGCATACCCTTGATGGCCTGGGAAGTTTTATGCATGTTCTTAAAGTGAATGCAAAGATTTGAGCCTCTTGAGTTGCATGATTTTGTGAGGTTTTCTGGGTCAAGGTGATCTGTTTCCAATCTTTTGTCTTGTACACTATCCCATACTGTTTTACAGTTTTCAGATTGATTAAGACAGGATTTCACTATGCAGTTCAGGCTGGCGTTGAACTCATTTTATAGCCAAGTTTGGTCTCAAACTCACAGTGATCTTCCTGCCTCAGCTTCCCCAGTGCTAGAATTACAGGTGTGTGCCACCACACTCTTTTCCTTTATTGTATAACCATCATGACTTGTGGTCACCTCAAAATGGCTTGAGAATATGACCTTTTTTTAAAAAGTCCCATCAACTTATAGTTATTGGGACATAGTGTCACTGTAACTACAGTAGTCAGTTTTGGAAAATAACCCTGTGAAATCTTTTTTTTTTTTTTTTTTTTTTTTTGTCTTTTTGAGACAGGGTCTCACTATGCAGTTCAGTCTGGCCTTAAGCTCACTTTGTAGCTCAGGCTGGTCTCGGACTCACAACAATCCTCCTGCCTCAGCCTCCCGAGTGCTGGGATTACAGGCATGCGCCACCATGCCCGGCTCCTGTGAAATCTTTGAACCCCTATTACTATGTGATTGTTTTGGATAATGCGGTCTAACCTTTACTTTCAAATGGAGTAATTATTGTGTGGTGTTTGTTTCTGAAGCAGGCAGCCACAATTAACATGAACAGGTCCTAGCTATAAAGGATTGTTTTTTCCTTTTTTCAGATGGCCAGCTGTGGCATGGCACAAAGTGTCTCCTCTTTAGATTGTAACTTCCAGCAACTATCCTTCCTCTTTCTTTCTTTGATACCTAGTCTGTTAGCAAGTGTCTGCATCTCAGAACAACCATGGTAATAACACAGTTAAATTCCTGTGTCAACAACTTAAGTCTCACCAAGTGGGCTCCCTGCCTACTTAGAATAAGTCCTCTGGCACCAAATAGTTCACAGATATAGTTTGGGTCCTGTCATCTTGGATAAGGGGTATCAGCAATATTTTTCTCAGGATATGGAAAATATTTCCTCTTTGCTTTGCAGTTGGCACTAGCTTTTGTTTTTTTTTAATAACTTTTGACTGCAATTCTAGTCTGAATAGTCCCATAGGATTTGGCTCCAACCTTCTGTCATTCTAATCCCAATAGCCAGATCAGACACTGGAATCCTTTTTTTTTTTTTTTTTTTTTTTTTTTTCAAGACAAGGTCTCACTGCAGTTCAGGCTGGCCTTAAGCTCACTTTTGTAGCTCAGGCTGGTCTCGAACTCAACAACAATCCTCCTGCCTCAGCCTCCTGAGTGCTGGGATTACAGGCATGCGCCACCACGCCCAGCTTTCTTTCTTTCTTTCTTTCTTTCTTTCTTTCTTTCTTTCTTTCTTTCTTTCTTTCTTTCTTTCTTTTTTTTTTTGGAGACACGGGAATCTTTTACTGAGATAAAACCCCAGACTTGAACTTTGGAAATTGTGGGCAGTCTCACTGGTGGAGGCGGCAGGGAGCACATGGATCTTCTGACTATTGTATAACTTTTCCCTGCTAAGTAGAACTGGTGTTAAGATAATGTCACAGAAGCTGGGTATGGTGGCGAAAGTCTGTAATCCCAGCACTAGGGAGACTGAGGCAGGAGGATTGTTGCAAATTCAAGACCAGTTTGGGTTACAAAGTGAACTCAGCCTGAACCGCATGGTGAGACCCTGTCTCAAAAAAAAAAAAAAAAAAAAAAAATTCAAGGAAAGAATAATGAAATAATTTTTAGTGTGTGTTTTACTATTTACAAATTTATGTTTATTATGAGTGTGTGTGTGTGTGTATGAGAGAGACAGAGACAGAGAGAGATACTAGAGACTAAACCCAGAGCCTTCATACTGAAAACTATGTCCCTAGCTCCATTTTTCTTATCTTGAGACAGTCACTTCCCCAGCTCTCCTCTTTATTGAGTGGAAAAGACCTAAAATTTTAGGGGCTGGGCGTGGTGGCGCATGCCTGTAATCCCAGCACTTGGAAGGCTGAGGCAGGAGGATTGTTGTAAGTTCAAGACCAGCCTGAGCTACAAAGTGAGCTTAAAGCCAGCCTGAACTGCATAGTGAGACCCTGTCTCAAAAAGACAAAAAAAAAAAAAAAGACCTAAAATTTTAGAATTATAAACATATAATTGGGGCTGGGGAGATGGCTCAGTGGAATAAATGCTTCCCTGGCAAGTGCAATCTCCAGTTCTGAAAAAAAAAAAACATATAACTATCTGTACTATAAGTACTAGGAGTGTAGCAGGCATTCTAGGGGCTCAAGGAAGGCTCATAGTTGGTAGCGAGGAAGAGCAATTGAGAGGTTAGGATAATAAGGAATTTCCTGGCAACAGTAGAAAATAGTGTTCATCTTTACTTGGTGCATTGATTGTGTTTGGGTGTTGTGTTGCTCCTTTCTTTTTTTTTTTCTTTTTGGCGTGACTGAGGATTGAACTCAGGCCCTTGCACTTGCCAGGAAAGAGCTTATTCTACTAAGCCATTTCCCAGGTCCCTCAATTCATCTTGTATTAATGTGGAAAAGGTCCTCCTAACTGTGTCTCTTATTTGCATATCTTTGTAATGTCTCATTATTTAAATCAAGCCCTCCTCACATACACCTTTTTTTTTCCCTTTTAAAATTAATTTTATTGGTGCATTTTAGATACACATTCTGCTAACATTCATCACGTGGAATTTGTGCCACACCTTTTAGGGAAAGTGAAACAGGGAAGGAGAATAGATTCTAGAAGTATTGGGGAAGTTAGGTGTTGTGGTGCATGCCTATAATCCCAGCATTCTGGGAGCCCTGCCTAGATATTTAGCAATTTAGGGAGATGATGTCTTAAAAAATAAAAAAAATCCAAGGGCTAGGGAGATCACTTAGCAGCATAGCACCTGCCTGGCAAGCATAAAGTCCTGAGTTTGATCCCTGGTATACATACATACATACATAAAAATAAAAAGAACAGATGATGTAGCCCAGTGAAAGGTCCTAGGTTTAATTCCAACTACTATGGGGGGCTTGTCAGTTAGCGCAGTTGTTTAAGTGCCTGCCTGGGCAAACCCAGTCAGGCTTGTGGGACCACGGTTCGACCCCCAGCTCCACATGCCACACCACACCTGCCATTAAGGCAGCCTGAACCAGGCCAAAAAAAGAAAAAAAAATCCTCAACTCTTAGGCCTGGCCAAATAACTCAGAGGATTAAAGTGCCTGCTTAGGCAGACACAGGGCCAGGAGTTCAATCCTCTGGGTCTGCCATGCCAGCTTCGCCCCTAGGGTACACTGAGATGGCGATTGAGACTGGGCATGGTGGCATGCACCTGTAAGCCCAGCACTTGGGAGGCTGTAAACAGGATCACTATAAATCCAATCTACGCAGTGAGACCCTACACACCCTATCCTAAAAATACAAAAAAGCAGAGCAAGTACTTCTAAACATAGAGGTCCTCCCAACATACTGTGTTCTTGCCCCATTCAGGAAGGAAAATGGTTCAAGTGAAGAGTAGCAGGGCTGAGCCTGGTACATGGGCAGTGGTGTGAATGTTGAGATTTTACTTGTGAAAAGATGCCATAGATTATGTAGGCCTTTAAAATAATTCTTTATTATTTCTACTTTATCTAGGCTACCATTTGGATGCAATGAGTTTAAAACCCTTTACCTACCCATTTCCAGAGACGAGGTTTCTTCATGCAGGACCCAGTGTGTATAAGTTCAAAATCAGATATGGCCACAGTATCAGGTAATTTTAAAAGAGGGAAGCCTGTACAGGCTTAGATTAGTGTATTCTACCTGTTGATCCCTTCTTTCCAGAAAACTCACTTCTATAGCTCTTTTAGGATTGTCTCAGATGTTTCATGTTCAGTATTTTTTTAATTATTCAGTACATTTACTATTCATATAAATTTCTAAATTAGGAACAACATACTTTTTTTTTGGTCTTCTTGAGACTGAGTCTCTATGCAGTTTAGTCTGGCCTTAGGCTGGTTTTGGAGCCCAGGCTAGTCCCAAACTCCCGGTAATCCAGTGATCCTCCTGCCTCAACCTCCGAGTGCCAGAATTACAGGCATGCATCACAGTACCTGGCTGGGAACAACATGCTTTTAAGGGAGTATCTCTCAAAAATTTTCATTAAGCCAGGCACTGTGTCATATTCCTATAGTCTCAGCACTTGGAAGGCTGACACAGGAGAAGAGGCCAGCTTGGGCTACATAGTAAGTTCAAGGCCAACCTGAACTATATAATGAGACCCTGTCTGAAAAGAAAAAACAAAAAACTAGGAATAACAGGCAATTTCCTATAAAGACCATGCGTATGTATATGACCCAAAGCTCACTTGTGATGAAAGAGTTAAGGCTTTTCCCCTAAGTAAGTCAGGTGTGGTGGCATAGGCCTGTAGTCTTAGCATTCAGGAGGCTGAAGCAGGAGGATTGCCACAAATTGGAGGCAAGCTCAAAGCCAGCCTGAACTACATAATGAGACCCTGTCTTCAAGAAAAAAGGAACAAGACCAGAATGATGCCCACTTTTACCACTGTTATTCAACATCATTCTGGAGTTCTAGCTGGTCATGGTAGAGTACATATGTAATCCTAGAGCTTGGGAGGCTGAGGCAAGAGGATCACCACAAGTTCAAGGCCAGCCTGAACTACATAGTGAAAAACCTTCCTGCTTCACCCCCCCCCAAAGAAAGATCTAAATTAAAAAATACCTTATGCTCACGGAATGGAAGATACAACATTAATAAGATAATAATATGGAGATGGCTCGGTAGAATAAGTGCTTCCCTGGCAAGCGCAAGGGCCTGATTTCAATCCCTGGTTCTGCCAAAAAAAAAAAAAAAAAGATAATACTATGCAAAATGATCTGCCCACACATACAATCCCTAGAAAAATCAAAATAGTGAGGGGTTTTTTTGGGATTTTTGGAGGGGTACAGGGATCAAACACAGGATTTTGTGTTTACGAGGCAGACATTTACATCTCTGAGCTATCTCTTCAGCCTTAAAATAAATGTTTTTTGTGGAAATGGAAAAAGCCATCCTGGGGCCAGCGATCTAGCTCAGCAGACTAAGAGTCTGCTTTGACAAGCACAGGGACCAGGGTTCCATCCTGGGTCTCTCATGCTATGCCGACCCTGCCCCTAGGGCCCACTGAGATGGCAGTTGAGACTAGGCATGGCATGCCTATATTCCCAGCTCTTGGGAGGCTGAACACAGGTGGATCACTGCAAGTCCAATCTACATAGTGAGACCCTGTAGACCCTGTACTAAATACAAAAACCAAAACAAAACATAAAGTTATATTAATCAAAACATCACACTAGTATAAGGACAGATGTAGGGCTGGGGAGATGGCTCAGTGAAATAAGCGCTTCCCTGGCAAGCACAAGGACCTGTGTTCTGCCAAAAAAAAAAAAAAAAAAAAAAAAAAAAAAAAAAAAAAAAAAAAAAAAAAAAAAAAAAAAAAAGGATAGATCTATCAGTGGCATAGAATTGGCAGCCCAAAGGTAAGTCCTCATATCTAAGGTCAGTTAGTTTTCAGCTACAGTGCCAATACCATTAAATAAGAAGAAAGAAAAAACTCTTCAAGAAACAATTTTTTTATTTTTTTATTTTTGGCCAAGCCTGGGATTGAACTCAGGCCCTTGAACTCAGGCCCTTGTGCTTGTCAGGGAAGCGCTTATTCCCCTGAGCCTTCTCCCCGGCCCAAGAAACAACTTTTTTTCTACCAGGTGTGGAGGTACACACTTATGATCTCAGGATTTCAGAGGCTGAGGCAGGATTTCTGTGAGTTCAAGGCCAGCATAGACTGTCTCCAAGCTGGGCTTCAAGTTGTAATCCTCTTGTGTGCCACCACACTTGGTATTTTGAGAAAAGCTGGGCATGTAGAAGAGTAAAGTTGTGCCTTTACCCTAACATACAGAAGTACAACTATACAGAAATACAACTGAAACTGCTTATCCTAACATAAAAATTATTATTTTTTTAAATCAAAGGCTTAGGGGCCGGGGAGATGGCTCAATGATAGCTCAACAAACTAAAGTGCCTGCTTAGGCAGAGTACAGAGGCCGGGGTGTGGGGTGCTCTGCTGGCCTTGCCCCCAGGGCATGCTGAGACTACAAAAAAAAAAAAAAAAAAATCAAAGACTTAAATTTAAGTGCCAACAGTATGTTTCAGTAATTAAAATACGGAAAATGGAGGTAAAACCACCACCCACCCCCAGCCCGACTCCGGCCATCGCTGTTGCCTGCTGAGGGAGGAGGGCCATGATCCAAAAGAGCCAGAGCAGTTGAGGAAGCTGTTTATTGGTGATCTGAGTTTTGAAACTACCGATGATAGTTTAAGAGAACACTTTGAGAAATGGGGCACACTTACAGACTGTGTGGTAATGAGAGATCCTCAAACAAAACACTCCAGAGGCTTTTTGTGACTTACTCATGTGTTGATGTAGTGGAAGCAAAGAGAACTGTTTCTAGAGAGGATTCAGTAAAGCCTGGTGCCCATCTGACAGTGAAGAAAATTTTTGTTGGTGGTATTTTTTTTTTTTCCAATGACTTCTGAATTTTTATTTGCTGGCTTTTTCTCAAGGGTACCCCACTCCTGTTGCTTCAGTGTCTTAGCGCTTTGGTGTCATTGGTCTCAGACACTAGTTTTCCATCCACGATTTTGTGGGTGGTGGTTCTCTGGATGGTTTGCACCGAGCCACTGCTGCTGTCCAGGGCATCCCCAAGATTGAAATCCTCTCCGTCTTCCAGTAGGCAGCGGTACGTGGCGATTTCAGCCTCCCCCTTAACCTTGATGTTCAGCAGAGCCTCGTACTCCTGGGCCTGGTGCTGCCCCCTCTGTTCGAGTCTGTGCCAGCTCAGACTCCAGGTGCAGCAGGACCCCATTGAGTTGCTCCATCTGCATAGCGTAGCGGGCCTCCACGTCTCTCAAGCTGTTCTCCAGGCCAGTCTTCAGATTTCTCATGGATTCCAGGTCAAGCTCCAAGGACTGGGCCGTGCGCCTCAGCTCTGTGAGTGTTGTCTTAGCAGCTCCAACCTCAGCAGACTGCGAAGTGACTACTGTGGTACTCTCCTCAATCTGATGGGACCAGTACTTGTCCAGCTCTTCTTGGGTCTTCTGAGCCAGGGTGTCATACTGAGCCCTGATATTGGCCATGATCTTGCTGAGATCCTGAGATTTGGGCACATCCACCTCCACAGTCAACCCAGAGCCAGCAATCTGGGCTTGAAGGCCTTTGACTTCATCTTCATGGCTCTTCTTCATGAATATCAGCTCTTCCTTCAGAGTCTTGATTTCTGTCTCCAGTTGCAGCCGAGTGATATTGGTGTCATCAGTGACCTTGTGAAGCCCATGGATGTCATTCTCCACAGATTGATGCATGGCCAGCTCCGTCTCATACTTGACTCTAAAGTCATCAGCAGCAAGATGAGCATTGTCAGTCTGCAGGACAATGTGGGCATTGTCCACAGAATTTGTGAAGATCTGAGCCTTCAGCTCCTCGATGGTCTTGAAGTAATGGCCCCAGTCTCTGATCAGGGACCCTGTCTTCTCCAGTGCTCCCGGATCTTGCTTTCCAGCCTCCGATTTTCCATCTCCAGGCTCCTCACTCTCTCCAGGTAGGAGGCAGGCGGTCATTCAGGTCCTGCATGGTCTCCTTTTTAGTCTGGATGCTGCCCATACTGGCCAGACCCCCAGCCACTCCCGCAGCCTGTTGGTGGAATTAAAGAAGATACAGAAGAATATAATTTGAGAGACTACTTTGAAAAATATGGCAAGATTGAAACCATAGAAGTTATGAAAGACAGGCAGAGTGGGAAAAAGAGAGGATTTGCTTTTGTAACTTTTGATGATCACTACACAGTTGATAAAATTGTTGTTCAGAAATACCACACTATTAATGGGCATAATTGTGAAGTGAAAAAGGCCCTTTCTAAACAAGAGATACAGTCTGCTGGATCACAAAGAGGCTGTGGAGGTGGATCTGGCAACTTTATGGGTCATGGAGGAAACTTTGGAGGTGGTGGAAGGAATTTTGGCCATGGTGGAAACTTTGGTGGAAGAGAAGGTTATGGTGGTGGAGGAGGTGGCAGCAGAGGTAGTTATGGAGGAGGTGATGGTAGATATAATGGATTTGGAGGTGATGGTGGAAACTGTGGTGGTGGTCCTGGTTACAGCAGTAGAGGAGGGTATGGTGGTGGTGGACCAGGATGTGGAAACCAAGGTGGTGGATACGGTGGTGGTGGAGTAGGATATGATGGTTACAACGAAGGAGAAAATTTCAGTGGTGGGGCCGGGCGTGATGGTGCATGCCTGTAATCCTAGCACTCAGGAGGCTGAGGCAGGAGGATTGTTATGAGTTCGAGACCAGCCTGAGCTACAAAGTGAGCTTAAGGCCAGCCTGAACTGCATAGGGAGACCCTGTCTCAAAAAGACAAAAAAAAAAAAAAAAAATTTCAGTGGTGGTGGTGGTGGGATCTATAATGATTTTGGAAATTATAGTGGACAGCAGCAGTCAAATTATGGACCCATGAAGGGGGGTAGTTTTGGTGGAAGAAGCTCTGGCAGTCCCTGTGGTGGTAGTTATGGATCTGGTGGTGGATGTGATGGATATGGTAGCAGAAGGTTTTAAAAAACAACAGAAGGGCTACAGTTCTTAGCAGGAGAAAGAACGGAGTTGTCAGGAAAGCTGTAGGTTACTTTGAGACATTGGTCCCAAGTGCATTAGAGGAACTGTAAAAATCTGTCACAGAAGGAACCATGATCCATAGTCAGAAAAGCTACTGCAGCTTAAACAGGAAACTCTTCTGGTTCACGACTGTCATAGCCACAGTTTGCAAAAAGTGCAGCTATTGATTAATGCAATGTAGTGTCAATTAGATGCACATTCCTGAGGGCTTTTATCTGTTGCAGCTTTGTCTGTTTCTTTCTTTTCATTACATTAGGTATACTGCCCTATAAATTGTGGTAGTGGTACCAGGAAAAAAAAATTAAGGTTTTTTTTTTTTTTTTTTTTTTTTTTTTTGTCTTTTTGAGACAGGGTCTCACTGTGCAGTTCAGGCTGGCCCTAAGCTCACTTTGTAGCTCAGGCGGGTCTTGAACTCACAACAATCCTCCTGCCTCAGCCTCCCAAGTGCTGGGATTACAGGCATGTGCCACCATGCCCAACTTGCATTTTCCTTTATTATAACACTATTCACAATACCCAAGAAATAGAAATAATCTGCATATCCATCAACTAATGAATCAATAAAGAAAATGTGCAACATATGCACAACATAATATTAGGAAGTTGTAAAAAAGAATGAAATTAAAAACAAAAAACAAACAAAAAGAATGAAATGCAAGCTGGATATGTTGGTATAGTCCTGTAACCCCATTTACTCCAGAAGCCAAGACCAGAGGAGCTCAAATTTGATGCCAGGCTCAACTTTTTTTTTTTTTTTTTTTTTTTTTGTGGAACCAGAGATTGAACTCAGACCCTTGCACTTGTGAGGGAAGCACTTATTACACCTTATTACCGCCTCCTTGGCCCCAAGGCTGAACGAGGCTGATCTGTCACAAAATTTTAAGAATAGAAGATAAATAAATTAACAAATAAAAAGAGTTAGAGATTTAGTTTGATATTCCCTGGGTTCAATCCCCAGTACTACTAAATCAATTAACTAATACTAACTGACATTATAGATGGTATTAAAGATGGTTATGCTAAATGGAATAAGCCAGGCACAGAAGTACACATGTGCTGAATGTTCTTACTCATGTGAAATGTAAAAATGTTGATCAAAAAGAAGTTGAGGGCCAGCCTGATAGCTCAGTGGACTAAAGTGCCTGCTTAGGCAGAGTGCAGAGGCCAGGGTGTACGGTGCTCTGCTGGTCCTGCCCCCGGGGCATGCTGAGACTACAGTTGAGACTGGGCATGGTGGTGCAAGCCTGTAATCCTAGCACTTGGAGGCTGAAAACAGGAGAATTATTATGAGTCTGTTCTACATAGTAAGACCCTGTAGACCATCTAGACCTTGTCCTAAATGCAAAAATAAAAAAAAGTTGAGAGTGAAGTGGTAATGACCAGAGGGAAAGTAGGTGAGTCGGAGGGATGGGAAAGGGTTGATTAGTGACTACTAAGATATGGTTAGGAATAAGAAATCCTGGGTTGTTAAGATAGCAGTCTATCTTCTGGTTCCAGACACTTGGCAGCTGTGGTTTACAGTGCAATTGTGGCCAAGTCCAAGAACTACACCATGCACAACCAATCCCAAAATGGCACAGAAATGGCATCAAGAAACTTTGGTCACAAAGATGCAGATCTCTGAAAGGGTAGATCCTAAGTTCCTTAGGATCATGCATTTTGCTAAAAAGTACAAGAAGAGCCAGGCGTGGTGGCGCAGGCCTGTAATCCCAGCACTTGGGAGGCTGAGGCAGGAGGATTGTTGTGAGTTTGAGACCAGCCTGAGCTACAAAATGAGCTGAAGGCCAGCCTGAACTGCATAGTGAGACCCTGTCTCAAAAAGACAAAAATAAATAAATAAATAAAAATAAAATAAAAAGCACAGGAAGGGCTTCAAGAAGATGCAAGCAAACAATACCAAAACCATGAATGCACACATGGAAGCTATCAAGGCCCTCATAGCCCAAGGAGGTCAAGCCCAATATCATTCCAAAGGAAGTAAGCCACACGCTCACCCGACTTGCCTATATTGCCCACTCCAAGCTTGGGAAGTATATCAATGCCTGCATTGCCAAGAGTCACAGGCCTTGCCAGCAAAAGGCCCAGGTTCCAGCCAAGGCCCAGGCTCCCAAAGGTGCCCAGGCCCCCATAGATGCCCAGGCCTGCATGAAGGCTCCACAGTAAAAGCCTCTTATCTGCTGATGTAAAAACAGAAGGATGGTGTGGCCCCTGGGGTGCCATCTGTGGGGGGCCTGGTATCCTCCTGTGCTCTTTGTACAAATAAATCTGAGGCAGGATGAAAAAAAAAAAATCACAGTCTAAGTACCTGTCCAGCAAGTGCAAGGACCTGTGTTCGATCCCTAGCACTGCATGCTGTGCCAGCCCCAAAACTGTGACACACCTAGCTGGCCACAGAAACCAAGCACAGTGGTGCATGCCTATAATCCCACCTTGGGGAGGCTGAGATAGGAGGATCATTAAGAATCAAGCATAAAGGCCTGCCAAATAGCTTTTCAGATTAAAGCACCTGCAAGCAGGTGCAAGGTCTAGGAGTTCAATCCCCTGGCCTGCTGGGCTGGGCCTGCTCCTGGAGCATGCTGAGATGGCAGTTGATATTGGGCATGGTGGTATGCACCTGTAATCCCAGCTCTTGGAAGGCTATAAACAGGCAGATTACAATGATTTGGATCTAGTAGTGAGACCCTCAGCACCCTGTAGACCCTTCCCTAAAATACAAAAAAAAAAGGAAAAAGCCGGGGGTGCTGGGGTGTAACTCAGTAGCACAGCTCCTGCTGGCAAGCACTAGGACCTGAGTTCAATTCCTGGTATTAAAAAAAAAAAAAGCAGAACCTAGGCTATAAAGAACTTCTAGGGGCCAGGGATATGGCTCAGTGGAATAAATGCTTCCCTGGCAAGCACAAGGACCTGAGTTCAATCCCCAGTTCCGCAAAAAAAAAAAAAGGATAAAGGATATAGCTCACTGCAAAGGCAGCCCTAGGTTCAATCCAAATGGTATATACAGCTGCTATGGAAAACAATTTGGCAATTCCTTAGAAAGTTAAATGGGGCTTCCCAGCACTCAGGAGGCTGAAGCAGGAGGATTGCTGTGAGTTTGAGACCAGCCTGAGCTACAAAGTGAGCTTAAGGCCAGCCTGAACTGCATAGTGAGACCCTGTCTCAAAAAGACAAAAAAAAAAAAAAAAGTTAAATGGGATTACTGTATGGCATATACTTATACTATATGTATATATCTACAAGAATTGGAATCAGACTCAGATAATTTATACAATAGTATCATAGCATCATTGTTCATAGAAGCCAGAATTTAGAAATAACCCAGGTGTTCACCTGTTGATGCTGATGAGTAGGAGGGGCCAGGAATATAGTTCAGTGGCATAAGCACCTGCCTGGAAAGTACAAGGTCCTGTACCAGGTTCAATCCCTGGTACCACAAAAAAAAAAAAAAAAAAAAAAAAAAGAAGAAGAAGATAAAATATGGAAAAATATGGATATGTGGGCAGTAAAAAAATTTTTTTTTGAGACAAAGGTTTGCTAATGTACCCCAGGTGGCCTCAAACTTGCACTGATCCTCCTGTTTCAGCCTCCCCAGTGCTGGGATTATAGATATGTGACATCATGCTCAGCTTGTGCAGTGGAATGTTAATCAGCCATAAAAAGAAATTGCTCAAATAATGAAGTATAAGAAAAAAATATATATGTGAAATGGATAAACTTTGAAGGTATTATGCAAAGTGAAAAAAGCCAATAACAAAAGAACAAATATTGTCTGATTCCATTTACATGAGACATTTGAAATAGAAAATTAGGGATGGCCAAATAGCTCAGTGGACTAAAGCACCTATTTTGGCAGAATGTACACAGGCCAGGGCTCAACCCCTGGCATGCCTTGCTGTGCCAGCCCTGCCCCTTAGGGCATGCTGAGGCTAAGCATGGTGGTATACACCTGTAATCCCAGCACTTGGGAGGCTGAAAACAACAGTGTCACTATGAGTCTGATCTATGTAGTAAGACCTTATAGGCCCTGTACCAAATACAAAAAAAAAAAAAAAAAAAAGGAAAAAAAGTTAGTAGAAACAAGGTAGACAAGGCTAAGAGGAAGGAAGATGGAGGTTCCTTGCTTAAGGAGTACAATTGTAAGGCTTTTGTTCATTTATTTGGCATTACAGGATTGAACGTGAGTGATTATACTTAACTAGGTCTCAAGTATTGTTTTATTTTGTATTTTGGGACAGTTTTTCTAAGTCACTGAGTTGCCCAGATTGAACAGGAACTTGTGATCCTCCTGCTTCAGCCTCCCAGAGTGCTGGGATTGTAGGCATGTGACCACCACACCCAGGTGGAGTGCACTTTTACAGGGGGTGTAAAAACTTTTTGAAAAGAGACAATGATGATGGTTGTATTACATTGTGAATGTAATGCCACTGAATTATACTCTTAAAAAATCACTAAAAGCACTCAGGAGACTGAGGCAGGAGGATTGTTGTGAGTTCGAGACTAGCCTGAGTTACAAAGTGAGCTTAAGGCCAGCCTGAACTACATAGTGAGACCCTGTCTCAAAAAGACAAAAGAAAAATCACTAAAATGAGAGCCAGGCACTGTGGTGCCTGTGACCTCAGATGCTCCAGAACATGAGGTGGGAGGATTACTTAACTCAGCAGTTCAAAACTAGCCTGAGAAACACTGTGAGAGCTGCCTATAAATAAATAAGATTGAAATGAGAAAGTTTCAGTGGACTAAAGTGCCAGCTTAGGCAGAGTGCAGTGGCCAGGGTTTGATCCTGACGTGCATGCTGGCCCCGCCCGTAGAGCTGAGATGGCGGCTGAGACTGGGCATGGTAAGAGACTGGTGTGGTGGTGCATGCCTATAATTCCAGCACTTGGGAGGCTGAAAACAAGAAAATCACTACAAGTCCGATCTACGTAGTGACACCCCGTAGACCCTCTAGACCCTGTATTATATACATTAAAAAAAAAGAGAGAGAGAAAGCTGGGTCTGGTGGCACACACCTGTAATTCCAGCCTGCAGGAGTCTGAGGAAGGAGAATCACATGAGTTCAAGGCCATTCTGGACTATATAGTGTGTTGAAGACTGACCTGAACTACATAGCAAGACACTGTCTGAAAACAAAACAAAGAATAATATAAATGTCCAGCTCACATAAATGTTAAGTTGAGGGGCCAGGGAGATGGCTCAGTGGAATAAGCGCTTCCCTGGCAAGTGCAAGGGCCTGAGTTCAATCCCAGGTTTTGCAAAAAGGAAAAGAAAAGAAAAAAGAAATGTTGAGAAAGGTAGAACTAGATTAGTAACCAGGTCAGATCATCAGAAATATTCTTCTTTGAGTCTGTATCAAAGAATAGTTGATGGTTCTTTAAACTAGTAATTTTTTAAAGGTTAGCTGCAATGTGAACTGAAATTATAAATGAACTTTTTGAACTCTGTTATGTTAAAATTCATGAGTCTGTCTTTATTTTTCCTATTTTGTTTCTAAATGAATGTTGTACATAGTCTGATTTTGTAATATGATGCATTCCATCCATCCTTTGGATAATTTGATTGACTGACTTATACAAATTTTCCAAATATTGACACATTTCATTATATGATATCAATTATATGCTATCAAAAATATTAATGTCACTATCAATCTTAGAAAATGTTTAAGAATTGGGTGTGGTGGTGTACAACTATGATCCTAACTACTCAGGACTGAAGCAGGAAGCTGGAAAGTTGGAAGACAACCAAGATAATTTAGCAAAACCCTGTCTCAAAGATAAAAGAATCCCAACATGGTAGCCTATAATCCTGGCACTCAGGAGGCTCAATTGGAGGCCAGCCTGGGCTACATAGTGAGCGTAAAGCCACTGGCTGACCCTGCCTCAAAAACAAATAGGGGGGCCAGGAAGATGGCTCAGTAAAATAAGCGCTTGAGGCACAAAGCCTGAGTTCAATCCCCAGTCTAGCTAAAAATATTTTAAAATTTAAATATTTGTAAGCTGTCAATCTTACAATGATGGATATAAATATTCCAAACTTCAAAATTTCTCTTCAGTGGCTTGGGATATAGCTCAGTGACATAAGCACCTGTCTGGCACCTGATTATGATTCCCAGTACCAAAAGAATTTTTTTTCTCTTAAAAACCCTAAATTCATTTCACAACAAATTCTGTCACCTGTTTTGCTTGATCTGTTCAGTCTATTCATTTTTGGAAAAATATCTGTCAACTCCCAAATCTGAATAACAACTATAGTTTGTCAGTTGATCATTCAAGTAAAATATTCTATGAAAAAAGCAGCTTGTTTACTTTACAACTTAAAACAGTCACGCAAAGTGCTTCTCTTCAACACAACCATCATGCCATCATGTTTTTATTGGTAGAAGTACTTCCTGTTTATCACATAACATATTTTACAAGATACAGTTATGTATTGTGTATTTCAAAAAGCTAAAAGGAAAACAAAATCATCTTTGTCTAAAAAAAAAAAAACCACCAGATCCCTGTGTGGTGGTAACACCTGTAATTCCAGCACTCAGGAGATACCAGTTTTACTATAAAGGTACCAGTTGTAGGGACTGGGGAGATGGCTCAGTGGAATAAGTGCTTCCTTGGCAAGTGCAAGGGGCTCAGTTCACTCCCTGGTTCCGCAAAAAAAAAAAAAAAAAGTACCAGTTTTTTTTTATTTTTTAAGTCTCCCTAGATAAGGAAAATAGCTGGGTGTGGTAGCACATGATAATCCTAGCATTTGGGAGGCTGAGGCATGAGGATCATTGTGAGTTCCAGACCAGCCTAGGCTAGTAAGTGAGTTCAAGGCCAGCCTGAACTACATAATGAGACCTTATCTCAAAAAGACCAAAAAAGGGAAAAATATGTGTAGTCAAGAGTTGAGGTTTTAGGGCTAGGAGTGTAGCCCTATAATAGAGTGCTTACTTAGCAGGCATGCATCTCTTGGTTTCATCTCAAACACTGCAAAAACAACAGCAAAGATAGGAGATTTAGTTTATTTGTTTTGTTTTACGGATGGAAATTGAACCCAGGACCTTTGCACTGAGCTACATCCCCAGCCCTTGTCCAGGCTGGAGTTGAATTTGTGATCTTCCCGTAGACTTACTAAGAAATACAGTTTTTTCGTTTTGTTTTAGTATTAGGGATTGAATATGAGCTTTTGCATTGCTACGTCCCCAGCCTTTCTTACTTTTTATTTTGACATAGGATCTCTTAAATGGCTAAATTGTCTAGGCTAGACTCAAACTCGCAACCCTCTTGCCTCAGTCTCTGCACCTGGTAAATTAGGATTTTGTTTTGTTGTGTTTTGTGAAAGACAGCCTTGTTTTTGTCATCCAGGCAATTTTCCTGTCTCAGTTGGGATTACAGGCATTCAACACCGTGCCCATTTTATATAATTTATTTCATAGCTTCCTCAAGGACATTACATGAAACTAGATTTTTATTTTATTTTATTTTATTTTATTTTTTTTTGAGGAACTGGGGATTGAACTCAGGCCCTTACGCTTGCCAGGAAAGCACTTATTCCACTGAGCTATGTTCCTGCCCTGAAACTAGATTTTGTTTGCTTGTTTTTTCTGTATTTTAGGGAAGGGTCTACAGGGAGTTCAGAGTCTCACCACTAAATCTGACTCATAGTGATCCACCTGTTTATAGCCTCCCAAGTGCTGGGATTACAGGCATGCCACCATGCCCATTCTCAATTGCATTCTCAGTGTGTCCCAGGGGCGGGGCTGGCATGGCAGGCAAGGGGATGGAACCCCTGGCCCCTGTGCCTGCTTGCAGGGCCTTTAAGGCACTGAGCTATTTGGCCGGCCCTTAGATTTTATTTTCTTCTGTAGCACTGATTACTATGAGCAAGTACAATTTAGTGGGACTGGCTAGGTCTGTGCTTAGGCACTAGCAGTTTTACCCACCATTGCTTTTACATTAAAGATTATAAATTGTAAAAGTGTAAAGGCAAATAACAGAAGTATCACAAAAATAGGGCCAGCCAGATAGCTCAGTGGACTAAAGTTCCTGCTTAGGCAGATACAGAGACCAGAGTTTGATCCCAGGCATGCCCAGATGGAGATTGAGACTGGGCCAGGTGGTGCATGCCTGTAATCCCAGCACTTAGGAGGCTGAAAACAGGAGGATTACTACAAGTCTGATCTGTGTAGTGAGACCCTGCATTAAAAATACAGTTTTGGGCCGGGGAGATGGCTCAGTGGAATAAGCACTTCCCTGGCAAGTACAAAGGCCTGAATTCAATCCCTGGTTCTGCAAAAAAAAAAAAAAAAGAAAAGAAAAATTTTATGATCAGTTTAACAATATATCCCACAACCGTCGGACCAACTGAAAAAAACATTTTAAAAAAATATTACAAAAACAGTTTACCTTTGAAGCCTGGAAAGGCTCTTTTTTTTTGGTGGAACTGGGGATTGAACTCAGACCCTTGTGCTTGCCAGGGAAGCACTTATTCTAGTGAGCCATCTTCCCTTCCGTGGAAAGGCTGTTGAAGACTCCCACAGATCCCACACACCTTCAGTGCAAGTGACCTAAAGAAACTAACTTGCATAGTGGAAACTTTAGGTTCTGTTGGGTTAATGTAGAGACTTTTTGTTTTTTCCTTTATTCACCACACCCACACCCCTCCTCCTCCCCAACCCCAGTCTCGAGGGAAGATCAATCTCACTATGTAGTTCAGACAGGCTGTAGGCTGGCCTGGAGCTCACAGTGATCCTCCTGTCTCAGCCTCTCAAATGCTGGTATTACAGGCACAAAACACAATGCCTAGCCACTATGTACTGAGGCTCAGGACACACTACACAGGTAAATTTATTTTTTTCCACCTGAGCACTGTGTCAGCGCACACAATTGTTATGTATATTGCACTTCTAACCTCCCCCCCCCCTTTTTTTTTCTTTTTGAGACAGGGTCTCAGTATGCAGTTCAGGCTGGCCTTAAGCTCACTTTGTAGCTCAGGCTGGTCTTGAACTCACAACAATCCTCCTGCCTCAGCCTCCCGAGTGCTGGGATTACAGGCATGCGCCACCACGCCCGGCCCCTCCCCCCCCCCTTTTTTTTTTGGCTTAACTGGGGATTGGGCTCAGTTCCTTGCACTTGCCTGGAAAGCTTTAACCTCCCTTCTTACCTTGTCTTTTCTGTTTGCCTTCTAGAGGAGAAGAGATAGCAAATAAGGAAGTCATCATCCAGGAACTGGAGGTAGGGAAAGGTGACTTCTGGGAAAATTACTTTTTATGCTGTGTGTGTGTGTGTGTGTTTATATAATACAGGGTCTACAGGGTTTCACTACACAGATTGGACTCATAATGATCCTCCTGTTTTCAGCTTCCCAAGCCCTGGGATTCGGGGTACACCACCACACCCCATCTCAGTTGTCTCAGTGGGCCCTGGGTATGGGGACAGCACAGGATACTGGAGATCAAACCAAAGGTGTGGTGTGTGTTTTTGTTTTGTTTTTTTAATGCCTAGCATGTGTCCACACCCAGACTTTATTTCCTCCAAATCGAGTCACAGTCTCCCCTGGATAACTTGGCTTCTTCCTACCAGGTTTCCTTTACAAGAAACCTCATAGTTTTTCCAGGGAAATGTAAAGCACACATCCTCTCTTGATTCTACTTGAAGTATCAGTACCTTTGGGGTTGAGAATTATTTTGTTTCCATGAGATTCCAGACAGCAGCATTCTCTCTTTCACAGCAACTGGCACAGAGAAAGCTTCTGGAAGCCTGGGAAGCCTCACATCCCAGCCACTGCCTGGTACTTAATGTTCAGGAAGCTCAACTGTAAATACACAGACAAGGCCACCATGTCTTCATTTTAATTGTAAACACTTGCACCTGCTTTACTTCAGCTTCGTTTTCATTCCTTTTTTTACCCAGCTACTCTTAGTTTTGGTTACCTAACAGAAAGATGACTTGAACAAGTGGACCACTTCCTTCAGGTTGGCCATAGAGCCTCCTGGTGTTCTTATTGGGTGGCTTGTTTCTAAAAATTGACCCGAAAACTAAACTTTTCCAGGATTTGGATTGTTCAGCACTCCTTCTAGACTTAGATTCCAGGTTCTCACCTCAAAGACTTAAAGGAAACTAGCAAAAAGCAGTGGCAAAGGCCATTCCATGCAGAGCTAATGGCCCCTGATGAAGGGGACTTGCCAGTCCTGGCTGCAGTGCCATGGCTCAGGGCTGCAGCTTTCAACCCCACCTCCCACCTCTGCACATCCCCAGGAATGCCACCCCACACTATTTTGTGTGTTTTGCTTTTGTCTTCTGGCCATGTCAGTGTACGCTGGCTACTTTCCAGATAGTTAGAGCTGGAGGGGCAGGGGCCTTACCCAGGAACTAGGCAGCATGGGCCATCTCTACAGTGGCCCCAGATGGCCATCTCAGTTTTCGGGTGGTTGTACCCTGTGGGGGCACTAGGCCTGGCCCTGTCACGAGTCATCTGAGTTTGTTCCTCTCTGCCTTTTGCTGGCACCCAGGTCTTTGTCATGGAGCACATAGGCAGCTCCCTGGAGCTGCGACCAGCCAAGTAAAGGCCCTGGCCTGGCTGGCAGACACTGCGTGAGCCCAGGCCCTCTTTTCTACAGGCCACCTCATACATCAGCCATGGCATGGTTGCATTCTACTTTGTGCTGCATGAGAATGGGCATCCAGAGCTACTACTCTTGGTGCAATGATGCTGGTAGGCCTTACAGTGATGCTGCGCTTCCTCTGGCTATGTGCACCACTGATTTTGTGATCTATAGGACCATCCACCAGGTTGCTCAAGATACATAGCTACAGGAATCCATCATCACCATGGTGGCCTGCCCTGTCCTCTGTCAGATGCTGCCACTGTTCCTGATGTGGAGCTCTGAGGGTCAGAGGCAGACCTCCATTAGAACACTGTTGCACTATGTTTGCCCTGGCTCAGAAACCTTCCTCTTTATAGGCTAGAGCCACATTGGTGAGGCCTGGGTGGTGCTTCTAGGAGGTCATATGTACCTATGTAGCTGCCCCTGATGCCTGCCTCAATCCTGTGAAGTGGCACTGGACTGAGCCCTCCTCTTAGGCAGGGTTCTGGACAGGTGTCTTTAAAAGGGTAGGCAGGGAAACAGTAGCCCCAGATGGCATCCTGATACTCAGTGCTTCTGAGTTCTGAGGTAGTAATAAGAACACTGATCATGCCAAAGAAAGAAAGACAACAAGCAGTGACATGGGCTGGCCAGATAGTTTAGTCCTAAGTGGGCTAAAGTGCCTGCTTAGGCAGAGTGCAGTTGCCAGAGTTCGATCCCCAATTTACCGTGCCAGCCCGCCTCTGGGCACACTGAGACCAAGATTGGGACTGGGCATGGTGGCGTGACTCTGTAATCCCAGTACTTGTGAGGCTGAAAACAGGAGAATCATTACAAGTCCTGTCTGTATAATGAGATTCTGTAGACCCTGTACTAAATACATAAAAATAAATAAATAAATAAATTTATAAAATAAAGTAGTGGCAGCCAAGTGTGATGATGCACCAGCACTCCAGAGGCTGAGGCAAGAAGATCACTGAGTTCAAGGCCAGCCTGGACTAATTTGTAAAACTCTGTCTCAAAAAAAAGCAGTGTCAAGTTTATTCAGGCACGTAGGCGAGATAGCTCAGTGGCCTAAAGTGCCTGCTTAGGCAAATGCAGGGACCATGATTTACTCCTTGGCACAACCAGCCCCATCCCCAGGGCAGGCTGAGCTGGCCACAAAAAAAAAAAAAAAAAAAAAAAAATCAAATAAATTTATTCAAGTAAACAAAAATGAAGAATAGGAAAGTAATCAGCTTGGCAGATCAAGCTTGAGTGGAATAAATAGAAAAAGAGGGCCGGGCGTGGTGGCGCATGCCTGTAATCCCAGCACTCGGGAGGCTGAGGCAGGAGGATTGTTGTGAGTTCAAGACCAGCCTGAGCTACAAAGTGAGCTTAAAGCCAGCCTGAACTGCATAGCGAGACCCTGTCTCAAAAAGACAAAAGATCGGAAGAGC
>PVKA01019492.1:24818-42171 GCA_004027165.1 Ctenomys sociabilis | reverse complement strand
GCTGAATTATATCAAAGATTCAATAATTATTTACCTAGTGGATGACCATAGCACTAAAAGCCGACATAATATCCTGTCCAACCACCATTAGTGCAGATCTTGCCTCTCATAGAATTATGTAGAAGCACAGTGTTATCTATCCCAACTGTACTGTCTATACACACACATGATGATTTTTTCTTTCTACAACCCTTCCTTTTCTACACCTGTCAAAAGTGGGCACTCTGTTGACATTCAACTACCTTAGGTGCTTGAACTCGACACCACAATCCAACACAGCTCAGCATTCTGCAACCATAGGGAGTTATTCGTTAATTCATTGTGTCAACTTGGCTGAATCAGCTTCTGAAGTTCCAGGAGTGGGGACCCCGCCTCGCAGGTGGGCAGGGCCCAACCGGGGAACTATTGGGCCAGCACTAGGATGTGATTGGCTCCACCCTAGTGTGCTATTGGGCCCTTCCTGGGATAAGATTGGTTCCATCCTAGGACCAAGGGCTGGCCCAGAGTGACTCAACATAAGTGTGTATATTGGAGCTGAGGAAAGCTTCCTGCTGTCCTGAACCCCGCTTCCTTGGAGAAGTCCTAGTTTTTGGAGGAGCTTGATCTTCACAGCAGGAAATGGTTGCATTGGGTCCAATCACTTTTTTTTTTTAATAAGAAAGGTATCTCTTCTGACACTTTGGAGGAGCTCCAGTTTTCACAGTGGTGCGCGGATCTTCACAGTCAGTGTAGAGGAAGAAAGAGGCTCAATAGACGCTGCAGCTGTTGCTCCTCCTCTGCTCTTCCTTATTTTCTGCTGCCATGAACTGCTATCGTTTATCTTATAGCCAGTGGAGTATGAAATGAAACCTTTGCAAACAGTGAGCTAAATAAATGTTTCCTTTCTTCATTTTGAGTGTCAGGTATTTGTCCCAGCAATGAGTAAAAATGTAACTAAGGCACTGTGTTTGGGATCCAAGATGTCCCCCAAATCTTCATTATGGTGTAGGCTTACTCCTGTATGATGGGACAAGAGAGACTCACTTGATCATGAGAAGGCTGGCTTCAGCCCCTGATAAGTTCATAGCTTGCTGGGTTTATCGAGAGCCAACGCTTTATTCAGTGGTGGTCAGGGCATGCTTTGAAAAGAGAGATCAGGTTCTAGGCCCTTTCTTCCCAGGCTCTTTCCCCCCATTTCTGCATCCTCACCGCCATGAGGGGAGCCTCTTTCCTCTGCCCTTCTGCACTGAAGTATGTACCATTTCTCTGAAAAACTGTTCTCTTATCTCTGAAACAACAGATGAGCACCCCACCACAGATTAGTTGAAAATGATAAGTTGTGTATATAAAAACATCTGTTATATATCAGTTGCTGCATTAGAATGAGCTTATACTAATATGTCATTCTTGCACTCATGACCCTATAGTTTGACCCTTGTTTATTAAAATTCCTTCATTTTCCCCACAGATATCTATACCACCAGCTACAGGCCCATGTGCTTGGATCCCAGGTCTCCCCAGTGTGCACATTCTTCACTGCTGGTCAAATGCTCCTTTCTTGTCTCCTTCCTCATGCATCAGCTTGACTGATCTTCTCCATAAGGGTGTTACCTTCTCATGAGTTCCTTGACAGAGGATTTGTGAAGGCCACAGGAGCCAATCAGTCCCAAAGTTGCATAAAATTGTCCAATTAAATAATTAATTTTGCATATGTTTATCAGTTTATTCAGTAAATACTTAGCAGAACTCTATCAGACACAACTTTTGGAATTCAGGAGTAAGTAAGGAATACACAGTTCCTGCTTTCAAGTAACTTATAATCCTCCAGATGGAAATTAGATAATGGGTTTAAAGAGAAAAAAAAAACCTTGCTTACCTTGAGAGCAGGCACCAGCTGCCCTCTTCTCTCATTGCCAAGTGGCCTGGCCTCCTGGCTATGTCTAAGGTGAAATCTAGATGGCAGTTGGTCCTTATTCCTGCTTATAACATTCTCATTGTAGCCCCTTCTCAAGATGTCACCCACTGCCTAAGGGTTCTGGCTCTGTTTCTATGAAATCATGAATTGTCAGAATGTAGTTTTTTGATATTAATAGTCTGGAACTTTGATTGCCAGAAGCAATCTGCTTTTAGGCCTCTTTCAGCCCAAAGTATGGTGACTTCTGTGGATTTCACATTGGTCTCATTTTCATCCACTTGCTACCTTCAGCATTGCTAGCCTCAACACCAGCCTTTTCCAGCATGGGCTTTTGGTGTCACTGGCTCCTAATGTGCCAGATCATCCTTCTCTGTGAGAGAGATCTTGAGTAGGCAATTGTACTTAGGGTAGGACATATGCTGACACAGAAAGGATAAGAACATTTGGGCCAAATCCACTAAGGGTATTTGGAGGTGGCTTACAAAGGAAAAGAAAAAAGGCAGGCTCACACCTACCCAGTGTCAGGACTGTCTCTTTCTCTCTGGGTGGGAGTTTCTGGTTAGGAGATGAGCCCCTTATGAACCTAATTGATGATGGCTTCCAGAGAGGCTGCGTGGTGGAGTCATCTTGGACAGCTCTTTATCCCATATTGCAGCTAAAACAACTATCTGCTGGAGTGCTCACTGGGTGTATGAGGTGGACACTCAGGTTGCAGGCCACTTGAGACTGCTGCAGAAGACAAAAGGGACATCTTCAGAAGCTCTGGGGGCTTCTTGTCTGTTTCAGGTGAAAGGCTGATTTGATCAATCACTTAATTAAAATTTAAGTGAAGAAGGTAAAATAATGAGAGCCTGATGCTGGCCAGGAGTGATGCTACACTCTAAGAAACGAGTTTCCATCTGTGGCAGATGTATGTCTGCTTTCACTACTAAATCCCAATGGCCAGCAGAGAGAGGGAGTTCAGTAGTCATGACAACTAATGACATTTTGTGTTGCTAAAGATAAGAAAAGTAGAGATTCTCAAGCACACATGCATCTCTCCTCTGGGGTCTCAACTACCTAGATTTTGAAACTCTACTAGAGAGAAGAAGGGAGATCATCCTAAGAACTTTCAAAACTACAAATCACCTAAAGCCACCTGAAGTTTTATGTAGCCCCACTCCTGTTGGCACTGGACAAGCTAGGTAATAAGCTCTTTCTGCAGCTACCTGCAGGAGGACAGGTCATGCAATCTCCCGAAAAGCAGTGGAAGTGTAATGTATCTTGGTCTTCTATAGACATGATTTGTAACAATCTTTTTCATATAGTATAAGCAATAAAGCATGGAAACTAGACAATCAGAAGAGAGTATTTTTAAGAGAGAACTCATTTCAAATGTATAACATTATATATATATATATATATATATATATATATATATATATATATATATATATATATATATAAAATAAGAAAACATGATTTTACATAAATTGCAAATATATTAAAATATTTGAAGCAAAAGGTCAATAAGGGTATTTAGAGTATTTAACCAGAATAAAAAGTGAAAATTGTCACAAGAAAACAGGGATTCTGGAATTTAGAAATAGTAATATCTGAGAATAAAAATGCATTGCAAGTGTTTAGGAACAGAATTTCTCAGAAGAAACATGATAGTTGAAATCTTATAGAGGTCAATCAAAGTATTCTAAAATAAAGTTAGAGATAAGGCTGAAATGAAATAAAAATGGAACATTGGAGACTTCTAGGACCAAATTAAATGATTCAACACCATGATTTTGAGTTGTGCACAGAGATTCATTGAAGAGACAAGGATGGAAAAGAGTGTGAAAACAGAGATTGAGGTTGGTCTAGCTAGAACAAAGGCCACCAAGATGAAATCGGAGTTTACAGCAAGGTAAATGTAGAATAAAAATAGTAGTGGGATGAAAAATAGACATTCTATTTTAGAGAATAAAAATAAGAATGATGTTGGATATTTTCTTAGAATCAACAGGCACTGAAAGGGCTTTTTTGTCAACATTAGAAAACCTGACAGTGGAGTTCTGCAGGTTGTATGGGAAGAAAATAGTAAGGTACAGAGTTTGACATCATTAGGTATATATAGGAAGTGCAAAAATTATTTAGGCTAAATAAAAATAAATCCAGATGGAAGTCAAACATCCATGAATTAATCAAGAGGATCCTTCTCATTGACATGTGGTGAAATACTGTTTTTAAAATTTATTCCAGGGACTGAAGAGATAGCTAAGTGGAATAAGAGCTTCCCTGGCAAGTGCAAGGGCCTGAGTTCAGTTCCTGGTTCCACAAAAAAAAATGATTCCAGGTATCTCATAACAAATAACAATGCTTCAAAGCATAGCAGAGTGCATAATACACCAAGAAAAAAAAGAAAACTTAAGAATACCAGCTTGTCGGTGTTCTCACTCATTTTTTCTAGGTATGTTGGTGGTAAAAACCAAGCCAACTGGCACAGGTGACAACTCACTCTTTCTTGTTTTTGCATTTACTTGGAGTTTGGGCTCTACTGGTGAGTGTGCAAACAGAGCAGCCTCTGCAGGTAAAGCCATGTGGAGTTTCCTCATGAAACTGAAATTGCGCTGCTGTGATATCCAACAAGTTCTTATTTAAGTATTTATCTTAAAGAATTGAAATAAAAGAACTAAACTATCCTAGGAATTTCCTTAAAGTATAAGAGATGTACAAAGACATGCATCTGTTATAGGTGCTGAATTTGGACTCCACAGTGACTCCTATCTTGTTGTTTGCCTAGGAAACAACCAGGAGCAAATGGTTAGAGCTTTCCACTAGTGGGAGTGGTGCTTATCAGTGCATTAGTCCATGAATAAGTTTATAGCTGATATGAGCTGAGAGGTGAGCCCTGGTCAGAGGGGGTGGCCATGGGGGTGTGCTTTGGGAGGCTGTAGCTCCCTCCTCCCCCTAATGCTTTCTATATCTGTCTCCTCACTGCCATGCCACTAGGAGTTTCTCCTCTGCCACTCCCTTCTGCCATGCCATCCTGCCTTAGAGCCAGCTGATTATGGACTGAAACCTCCACAAACCATGAGCCAAAATAAACCTTGCCTCCTTTAATTTGTAGGTCAGCTCTTATGCCTGAGCAAGAAGAAACATAACTAAGATGGCCATATGAAAATCTGTGATACTATAACTAAAATAGAGCCACAGACAACCTCATGTAACTAAGATCCAATAGAAACACTTAAAGTCCTATTTATCTTGTGCCCAGGTGACTTCTACATCTTACCTTGTCACCACTGCATTTCCTCTGCTTCCAGATTAATTAATTAAAATCCAAAGTTAATGAAATTCATATAGCCATTCATTTAATGATAACAAGTTACTGATCATCCACATTATTTCCTGTGTGACATGACCAATTCACATGGCACAGTATGATTCTGTGTTAAATGCAAAGTATTAACCATGATTTATTGGATAACATAATCCTGTATCTTACTATTATAAAAATAAGTAAGTATAATAGTTGGAAACTGGAGTCAATAAACTCCCAGCCTGTTATGAATTCTGCAAATTTTCCCTTTCTGATAGTGTGCCTTGCAAACAATTTTGTTTTTGTTTTTCTGAGACGGATTTCTCTTTCTCTCTCTCTCTCTTTTTTTTTTTTTTTTTTGGTATCGGTAATCAAACTTGTGACCTTGGCTTGCCAGGCAGGCAAGGTGCTGCCAGACAACTTGTATACACTAGATAGTTGCTGAAATCTAATTTTCTTGGCCGGAAGGTAAGAATGGTGATAAAAATGTTTCTCTAAAAATGTTGTCATGGATAATGTGAGAGGATGTAAAAATTAAAAATTAAGCACTCTCACACTCTATAATTTATCCTATCATACTGACCTTACTCTGACCCGCTATTTAAGCCTGTCCAGGAAAAGTCAAAATCAAAATGCCAGGTAGACAAACAAACAAACAAACAAGCAAACATTGCTGAGATAGTTTGGTTAACTGGTAATAGGTCCCATAAATGCTTCATTTTTTAAATTTATTTTTTATTCATTTTAATAAGAAAAATATTAATATGATGAGGTGTAAAAGGCTCAAGTCAACAACTTCTTACATTGCCAGTCCTACGGATAACTCACTACTATTTGGACTAATAAACTAAATTGGATTGTTTTTCTGAATTCATGTACATACAATATTTAAACAGCAATGCAACTCCCATCTCTGACAAAACTAAATAAAAAATGGATATAAATGAAGGACCATTTTGTACCTGTACACTCAAAATAGTTAGGATATATATATATATATATATATATATATATATATATATATATATATATATATATATATATATATATATATATATATATATATATATATATATATATATATATATAGCTATTTTCTCTTAATTCAATGAGAATAAATATTTGTACTAATAGTGTTTGGACAGGATATCATGTCTGCGTCTTATACTATGAATAACCACTGCAAAGACAACAATATGCAATGTATTAATTACTATAACTGTTCTACTAACCTGTTTTGAAACCATCTCATTGCTATTTCTCAATAAAATTAATAAAAAATAAAGTAAAAGATAAAATATCAATGAAACTATCAAAACAGTTTAATAGGACAATTACAATAAGTAATATGTTACATATATTGTTCTCTTAATAGAAGCTATTCAGAGGACAAGTTGTAGACATAATATCTAGTCTAAACAATAATAATACAAAACTTTTTCTCAATGAACTAAGAGAAAGTAGCTGTATATCTCTCCTATCTTGTATATACATACATACATACATATTTTTTTATAACAAAATGTTCCTTTATTTATATCCCCCTGTTTTTGTTTTGTTTTGTTAGAAATCGCAGTTAGAGAACCTGTACTTGGAGAAGGGCCTTCTCATACTTGAAAGTAGTCTAAAGATTCTAGGTACTTGCATTCAACAAAATAACCCAATATAGCCCAAAAGTCCATAATAGTAATGGTTTATAAGCACAACGGGCAATTGTCTGAGGTTGTTGATTTGAACCTTTTACAGCTCAGCCTATTAATATAGCTTTACTTTTATACCTGATGGTTACATATTTCTGCTGGATGGTTAAGACCAAGATAAAGCAAGACCTATATAACTAAAAATATAACTGTTGCTATCTGACAAGTTCAGTCAAATTCCCTCAGGATTTACCATGGTACTATGTACAACACCTTGTGAATCTTTTGTCAACGTCAGGCATCTGGATGAGTCATGGCCACTGCTTGACCAGCTTCCTTTCTGTGAAAGCCTGAGAGAAGTTTTTCTCTCTAGTTGACTCTCTTTAGGCACACTGTAGATCATTGATCACATTCGTCTGTGGCTCCATAATCTTCTTGTTCAGAAAATTAGGAACAGCACTGGGTTACAGGATGTAACATGAGAAGTGCTCTTATGTCCTGAGTCCTCATTGACCTTGAAGGACTAGGGCCAAAATATCAGCCATTTTTTAGCCCCTCTTTGGCTCTAATTTTTCATCTGCAATCTTTAGTTGTTAAACATCCAGACGAGAAGGCTTAATGATATTGTTACCCTGTAACCTTGGCCATTAGCCTAACATTGCTATCTGTCTGAATATCAAATACCTTAGACATAAAATTAAACTGCTATTTTCCAACAACCATAGATATTCTAATGTTAGAGTCTACAGAATGTTAAATAGCAATTACATATTTTTTTACACAGAAATTTAGAAACCATACCATATACAACATTGTTGCAGGACAGTCCTGTGACACTTTGTTTTTCTTGTCTTTTGTTTATTTCTATTACCTTTTTTAAACAAATGTTTACTGTAAAGTGGGTATAGCAATAATTTATATGACAGTAGATGCAATATAGAAGACCAAAGGACATGTATTTTAAGCATGCATTTGGGGTTACACATTGCTGTCCATGGTGTAGTTGCTTAGTTCACAGATATCAGCATAAAGCCGGTCAGGATGAGAATTCTAACCATTAGCTGATATTTTGAAAAACCTGATGGAAGTTCTTAGGATCATTGCCTTAACCATCTTGTTTATATAATGCATAGTTTTGCCCCTCCCATATTCTCTAAGTTTCTTTCTTTCTCTTTGTTGTTTAATCTTGAAGTTTTCACTTTCCATTTAACTGTGTTATAACTTTCTATTTGAATTTCTTCTTTTGTGCTCTTACACTAAAGAGAATATACAATATTTACACATGTGTGTTTGGTTTATTTCACTTATGAGTATAGCTTCAAGTTGCATCCACTTACCTATGAAGGCTTTGAGTTTATTTCTCTTTATAGCTGAGTAAAAGATGTGGTGTTGTTACACAATGCTTCATTTCTTAAAATTCTACTGATCACAACAAAACAAGGATGGAGAAAATACATTTTGTCTAAACTTACGTGGTTGAGATCCTCTTATCTGTGAAACACTGTTGATCACCCCTTTCTTTTATCTTAGGAAATATTTCAGCCACTTCCTCCCCTGGACACCTTACCACAGTGACCTGTGATGAAGGTCTGTGTCATAGCCCCGCTACTTAAGGGTGTAAAGTGCAGTTCCACTTGGGTTTGAATCTCAGTTAATTTTCAAATAAATTTTTGAGTTTGGGGCACATAAGTCAATCTCTATATGTCTTAGTGTTATCATAAGAAAAATGGGGTTGTTAGTAGTGGCTATTCCAGGGAGATAAATGCAAGACTTAATTGAATTGAATGGTATGATTCTTCAGAGCAGTACCTTACATAGAATATTTAGTAAATGGCAAGCATTTACATCATTATTGATAAGAAGTGTGACATTTATCCTTTAAAATGGCAATAATGAATAACTCCAGCAGGTTTTCATTTTGGCATATTGCATAAGATTCCAATTCCTGCAACTCAAGTACTATTTTATCCTCTTTCATCTATGCCTCTGTTACAAGAGTTCTGTTCTGTGGCTTTTGCTGTATTCTCCTAATGCTCCACCCTCTCCTGATTATAAGGGATCACATGATCAAAAGCAGGAGTGGTTTTGAAAGGAAAACACATTGCATGTTAACAACAGGAAATTTGGGGTTTTTTATTAATTCCTGTACTCAAGGATAAAATTATACATCTTTTCCTGTATGTCTAGATGCAAATTAAGTTACAATACAATTCTTGGGTGCTGTAAATAGCTACTATGTTATTTCTATGATCTGATCAGCATGTCATAAAATACCCTCTAAATGAAACCAACAGAAATTTCCAGTTATTTTTCTATATAGAGTTTAGAGTTGCTACAAATCCCTGAATTCTAGCAGGAAGAATCAGTATCTTTGATGGCTTCTCTTGTGAACCCACAGGGTTGTGCTCCACCCTGTGCAGAGCAGTCTGGGCCCTGGACTTGCATCTGTACTGCACCCCACTAAAATTCTATCACTCAGGCTACTGCCCATTCATGGGACTTTCCCCTGGCTCTCTATCTAAGCATGTCCTTCCAGGAAAAGATACAAACAAACCCCGAAACAAATAAAGAACATTATGATTACCTCATTCTGTGTCTAATTCTTCAAAGCAAGAGCTTCATTAGTTTAACTCTCAATCTTTAAAAGGCAATGTTTTTATTTACCCTCATCCCTTTTTATTAACTTGAGAGTTAGTTTAGATAGCAGTACTTTGGTATAAGTCACTGAAGCTAGAATTCTCCCTGCTGCTGAAAAGTTGCCTTGCTACCTAGATAGATGTCTTCGATTTACTGATCCTAACTTAAAATGGTAACAGCTTACAGTAGCAAATCCTCTTCAAACCAGATGTATTTATATTATTTCCATGAAGCTTTCCATGGGATAAGGCTCTCTAAGCTCCTATGCTGTGTGTTGCCCCATCATTTAAAGGGAAGGGGCTTTAAATCTTTGACACTGGCAAATTTGGGGACTCACTGAAATGCTGTTACACCAAGTCTTTATTTATTAGTGCATGTTTGCCCTTCATAACGATTACCCTCTTTGTGGAGAGCTGTTACTTTCATCCCCACCTTCCCCTTTTCCTTCTTCATCCTTCCATCTCTTGACACTTTTGAAAAAGTTTTGTCATCCTTCTTCCTATATCTGGTTTAATTGGGTAGAAATCAGAAAAGCAGATGGAGAATATTTCATTTCTATACAGTTAAAATGAAATAAATGTGTAAAAGATTTAATATCTACTGAAATGAATCTATAATCTATCTATCTATCTATCTATCTATCTATCTATCTATCTATCTATCTATCTATCTATCTATCTATCTTAGTGATATAATTAAAGGCTTTTTGCATGATTCACAAATGTTGTGTTATTGGGTAACACTCCCAGTATCTACAGACAATTCTCTAAAGATTTCAGTCTCACAAAATATACTTTTTCCTCATTTTGAGAAGTCAGGTAGTTTATGTGGTTCTTCAAAGTAAGGACACTATAACAGCAAGTAATTCCTCACTGCAAATGTGGAAGTAGAAAGGAGACTCAGAATCAGATAACACTTTTAATACTTTCTTTGATTTTTATATTTTTTTCTTGGCATTTAAAAAACTTAATTTTTAACTTCAGGGAAATAATTAAATGAGTTATATCTTGAATGCCCTGATGAAACTAACTTTTACAGTGTTTCTTCCACTTATAATTTTATAATTATTTGTTTTATAATTATTTGTTAATTTTCAAATTTATTATCAAATATTGTATGTACTTATAGGTTTGCCAAAGCGTGAGGTGCAGAGCACTGAAACAAGTGTAGTGTTCCTGATCTGACTGATTCCCCAGCAAGGTTCGGGAAAAAAAAAATATTTGAAATCACACACATGGCTCACCACTGATCTACCTGTGTCATCAAGAGCTACTGTTCTCTACCCTTACCTGGGAAAGACAACTGAAAGAGAACTAAAGTGAGAATGTATTGCATGTCTTGCTTTTTTATTTTTTATTTTTTATTTATTTTATTTTTTGGTGTACTGGAAATTGAACTCAGGACCTTGCACTTGCCAGGCAAGCACTTATTATACTGAGATGTCTCCCCAGCTCTGCTAGTTGTCTCCCCAGCCCCGCAACACTGTGTTTGTTAAAATCATTTGAAACAAAATTGTGCATCGTTGATCAAATAAAAAATGTCTCTAAGTGATCTAAGTAAATACTCTAAAATTTTGCTTTCCAATATCATGTTGTGTTTAAATTTTTCAGCTTGGTTCAACATCTCAAACTCTGGTATATCTAGGAATATGTGTCCACTTTCTCAGTCTTTCTTCCAATAACTTCCATTGTGACCAGTTACCAAGCATGCCCTTCCTTTCATAGTTACATCTCTATAAGGCACCACAAGATAATGTGTAATTAAGTTCTTTGAACTTCTACTTAAATTTCATTATTTGTTCAGCGGAGAGAGACTGCAGCAGTTCGTATCCTTTAGAAGCACAACTGTTCTGTGGACCAGACTATCTTACGAAGTATCTTAATTACATGTCATATGTGTATGCTAGTCTCTATTTGCTTATGAGTCTTGTACATCTCAACCATCATCCCCACTAGCAAGAACTCTGGACTCCCCAGATATGCGGGAGCCTGTGGTGTGAATTCTGCTTTTATGAATAAACTGAAGTGCACCCCACACACAACTATGGTCATAATTCTTTTCCAAGGGATTGTTCAAGCGCACTGAGTATGCAGCTCATATTCTTGGAGAGCTTGATTCTTACAGCTAATGTCTTAGCACAGTGTCCTATTGGACTCCTCGCCACTCTCTCTTTTCTTGCATTGTACACTCCAGTTCTTACTTTCCAGTGTAGAAAAGGTTTGTTTGTGGATCTCTTCTATGTTTCCCATTAATTTCCCATATCACATTTTTCCTGTATTTGATGATTCATCAAAATATTCCTCAAAGAATGAAAAAAATCTTTCTAATTGTCATCCTTATTTTAAATCTTGTTTTCCAGGGATCTTTTAATGTCCTGAGGTTTGGCTCAATGTTCCATAATGACTACAGAGACATAACATCACCAGAATTGTTGGCAATAATTCCTTGCAGTTTTTATTATTTTATAAAAATACTGTCTCTCTAAATCATTTGAGAGATAATCTACTAAAACAAAAAATCAAGGTACACACATATATAGAGATGCAAGCATCTTTAAGGACCTTTCCAAAACTCACTAATTTTATGGAGAAAAACCCAGAGACTCAAAAAAGAATTAATATTTTGAGGACGGTTGTAAAAAGTTGTTTGCAGGTTTGAGTGAGACCTGAGATCTTTTCAGGGGAGCATCTAGTGTGGTCAAGATAGGACATCAACATGAAACATGGTCAAAATTTACATTTCTTTGTCCCTCATAGGATTTATATGTAGGTCGAAGATTCAGTCATGTTTTTGCTGTATAAGCACTGTATGACCAATGGAAAACTATTCATCTCTCTTCAATGCTTCAGTTTTAAAGAATTTTGACTAAGTTATCTGTAAGGAGTTTTATTAATCTCTAAATATATCATTAAGGAGTATTAGAATTTTATATTAAGAGACAAAAAACCAGTAAATATTATTTATCAATCCCTTACTGAGCTATTTTTCATATTTGCTCTCTCTCTCTCTCTCTTTTATTACAAAGCCTTATGTGGTATAAATTATCATAAACCACATTTTACTGAGGAAGAAACAAAGAATAAGAAAAAAAAGATTACTGGCACTCGGGAGATAATGCAGCAACTTAAGTGCCTACCTGGCAAGAGCAAGGTCCTTAGTTCAATCTCCAGTAACAAAATAAAAAACGAAAAGAAAAAGAAAGAAAGAAAAATTGCCAACAATTGACTCAATTGGGTAAAGGGCGTAACCTTGCAAAACTTTTGAATTTGGCCACAGGATTGCTCAGTTTGATAACCCACAGAGAGAGGACAGAGAGCACGCCCTGTTTAGTGTTCTCACCAGTTCAGACTCCGTGTGAGGAAACCCTTGGTTCTTCTCATTTGTCTCAGTATTGGGAAGAAGATGTTCAGGAAAGAGAGGAAACAGTGCCTCTAATATTTTCTTCCCAATGAATGAAAGAACAGGTTGGAACCTGTGCCTTAGTGGAGTCCTTTTCAAACCCAGTGACAGCGACAGGGAATTTACCACAAAGGGTGAGTTACAAGGCAGGAGAAGGTGTACAGCGCTCTTAGGGACACCTGTGTGGTGTTATGGTAAAGAGTGAGAAGAAAGAGTAAGGGACAAAATGGCGATGTGTGAGGACCTAGGCCAAGTGGCTGCTCCCGGGGAGCAAAAGGCCATGAGCCTCGGTGTTGACTGACGACATTAGTGCTGAGGAATGAGGCAAGTGGTGAGAGGATTAGGATTGGATGTGCTGGATGAGGGCCTGGGAGGCTGGGAGGCAAGGCTGTGAAAGAGGGAACAGAGCAGGTGGCAAGGGTGAGAAAACACTGTTTCAGGCTTTCATAGAGAGCAAATTGGTTAAGCAATGGCCATGACTCAACCATATGGCTGACACTGACGAAGGTTCTACAAACTGGTACAAGGTTTCAGGGTAAATCCTGAGGGGATTTGATTGAACTTGTCAGATACAAAAGTTACATTTCTTATTATATACATCGTGCTTCAAGTTGTTCTTAACCATCCAGCAGAAAAATATAAAAATGAGGTATGAAAAATAAAACCATATTAATATGCTGAGCTGTAAAAGGCTCAAGTCAACAACTTCTGACATTGCCAGTCCTACAGATAACCCACTGCTATTATGGACTACTGGACTATATTGGATTATTTTGCTGAATTCAGGTATCTACAAATATTTAAATGGCAATGCAATACCCATCTCTGACAAAACTAAACAAAAAAAGAGGATATAAATGAAGACCATTTTGTACCTGTATATACAAAATAGTTAGGATACATATATAGCTACTTTCTCTTAATGAGAAAAAAGATTTGTACTAATAGTTTTTGGACAGGATATCATGTCTGCATCTTGTAATATGAATAACTGCTATGAAGAAAACAATATGCAATGTATTAATTATTGAAACTGTCCTACTAATCCATTTTGAAACTGTCTCATGTTTATTTCTTAATAAAATAAATAAAAAAAGAGAGACTGGAGAAAGGAGCCTGTGTTTCTCTGGGTGGAATTCCTCACTCGGGCTACTACTTTAAAGACTCTTGTCATCCTTAGCATGTCCTCTGTTGCCCTGTGACAGGGCATCAACAGCTGTAGGCCTCAGATGTGACTAGAAGAAAGCAGGACATTTCCCAGGGGAACTTCCCTATTCCAACTGAGCTCAGAGAGCTGGACAAGGATGGCCTCGGACATCTTCTAGACTTGATTTGCAATGTCTGGAAGAGTGTAGGGGAAACTTAGCAGAGAGAAAGGAGGGAATCATCAATCTTGCCTGGAAGTGAGTGCATTGTGGGAAAGCCCTATTGCAGGATGCTTTGCTGTTACATAGAGTTTGAACATATTAATTTGTTTTTGGTCATTTGGAGAGGAATTCACATGGTCATTGAGACAGAATGGAACAGGCAGAGTTGAAAAAAAGATGGGCTTCATAAGAAAGCTGGAGTTTCTACCCTCACACCCACAGTGCATTCTGTGGAAGTGGATTGTTGAAAATCATTCTGAGAAGCAGAAAAGTTCACCATCTTAATCCTTCTTTCCAAGGAACACCCGACATGAGCTCACAAGCCCACACATTCTTTAAGCTATCTAACATTCATTTCGGATTCTAACATTGTTAATATTTTTTGACCATTGATCATCTTCTGAAGAATAGTAGAAAACACACTGGGAAGAATGACACTGTTGATGCAGATGTCATATTTTCTAGTAGACTTGGAGAAAAGTTGCTTCTGTAGGTCTTACCCTTCCATGGTGTGCTTTCTGGTATCTGGCCCCAAAGCTACAGGACAGCTTATGATGGACTAAAACAACAGAACAGTAAATCAGAACAAATCTCTTCTCTTTTTAAAGTTGACTGTCTGAGGTATTTTGTTCTAGTAATGGAAGGCTAACTAACACAAGTTGTTCCTATAGTGTTAGTGATTGAATTACTACATGATGTAACCTTCACACCTAAAGGCATATATCCAAAATAATTGAATGCAAGATCTCAAATAAAAATTGCATATGAATGTTCATAGCAGAATTTCAGTTCATGAAAGCCAAGTAGTAGAATTATCCTAAAGGATCATATATAAATGAATAGATGAAAATATGGTGTACAGACATCGTAGAATATTATCTGGTTTTAATGAAGAAATTATGCTATATATTTCAACGTGAATGTATGTTGAGGTCATTGTGTTAAGAAAAATAAGTCAGCAAAAGGCATGAATTTCATTTATTGGAGATGGTTAAAATAGTAAATTCATAGAAGCAGAGAAGAAGTGTGAATGCAGGTTCTGGAGGCTAAGGGAATCGAGAATTTGAGGTTTAGTTGGTTTGTAGTTTAAGTTTTGTAGGGTTGAGTTTAGTGACTTACAGTCAAAATATGAGAAGTAGAGAAGGTGAAAGGAGCTGAGGTGATCAGTGCAAAGGCCCCAGCTCCTTGTAGGATGAGGAGAACTTGAAGAAGGAAAAGGAAAGAGAAGGAGATGGGGGTGTGCAGAGAAGCAGTTACAGTACTTAGCACCTAAATGTGTATGCTAGATGGTCACATTTTGTTATATGCTGATTTCATTTCAGTGAAGCTGTCAAAGAAAAGGTTTCAGTGGTTTTCTTGCTAGTATTTTAGTGCTAGAGGAAGCTGCACTTTTTTTTAGCCAAATCCTCATTAGATTAAAAGAAGTTTCTTCTAGATTCATTCACTGGGGCACAAACCAGTCTTTCTGGACTTCCAATTATGTGAGGGGAAAAAATTTTTTATCCAATTAAAATTCACAGTTCCTATCTACCATTAACTTGAAGATCTATAAAGGATGCTGTAACCACCTCCTGTACCATTAAAGGCTAGTTTTACAGGCTTGTCTCAGAACCATCCTTTGTCTTATAGTATAGCCTCTGTGATAATTGGAATATGTATTTGATACCAAATCAACAGTACCCAAATGTCTAACTGGGGATCATGTGAGACTTGACAATATTGTTAAATAATATGGTTGTTCAGAATACTTACATGACTTTTGTACTTCCCATGCTCCGTTGTGTTCCATATTTATGCTATATTCATTCATCTGGGTAGGAGAATAGAGAGGAGTACACAGGATGTGGTCCTTTTATATAAATTTATTGAGGAAATTAATACTCCAGAAGATTACTGGAATGTACAAAGAGGCAAAGATTTGGGATTATCAGAACAAACAGTGTGCCAGGCTGTTCCCTATTTTATTTTTTTACACATTTGTCTACACTGTGAAATGCTATTGCCAGCAAGACATGAGTGACCCTAAGACCTTAAATTTACTTCCATGTGCTATCTCAGTGAAAGTGATACCCCATCTATGTCCAAGATCATGAAGGTTAATTAAAATGCATAGAGAATTTCCAGACCTTTACTTGAAGATGTGAGCTGAGTACACTATTGTTGCTATAAATTCAACTGGAAAACAGAATCATACTCTCACTTTAGACATCTCAACTGAAGATTGCTGCTTCCAGGTCTACAGCTCTCATGATAAGGTGACAATGTAAGCAATCTAGCATCAAAATATATTTGCATCTTTATTCTGAAACAAAGATGTAACCTCTTGAGGAGCAACCTGAATTTACAATGAACATAAATTATTTTTGCCATATGTCTTCTCCATGCAGTTCAATTCAGGATAACGGACTCTCTTTTATCTTTTCAATTTCCCACAGCCTGAGATAAATCAAGATAGAGTCAGGGTCTCTTTTGTGTTAAATACATTTTAATTTCTAATCTTAAAGCCTGGTTATGAATTGTACCAGTGCCTGACAAGTTAGTCTAACTCTATAAGGTCACTTGCATGATGATATGAGTTTAAAATGCAGGACCTTAGGATAAAATAAGAGAAAATTGAAATTAATAAAATGATTAAAATTTAAAAGCCCTTAAAATACAAGATCTAGTTTTCATTATCTAGTTAAAAATAAGGTAATATTTTCAGAGTGATTTCAGGCAAATTCTATAACCTCTGTAAGCCCCATTTTCTTCAGTCTGTCTTAGTCAGTGAAAGCAAGCTTTGGAACCCCAGGGAAAATGGTAAATTATAGAGAGCCCTTCCTGGTCCTCCTCACATCCCAGGAGGTTTATAATTGTCATTCCATGGAAGAGTTATCAGAATTCTACTGAACTAATTCCATTCTACCACCTACAGTGAAACCCACAGCTAGAATAAAGACCCAAGTGTATATTTGCAGTTTCAATGAGCCAAGGGGTCCTCAGTCCAGCTACAGCGATAGCTGTCTAGAACAGAGGCCTCAGCCCAGGACCAACGTGAATTTTATGAAATGAGGAAGAGGAGATTGGCTTGAGGATGACTGTGTGTGGAGATGGCGGCAAGTGGATGAGTGCTGTGAGCAGGGCT
>PVKA01019492.1:7026-24718 GCA_004027165.1 Ctenomys sociabilis | reverse complement strand
CTGATCACAGCTGACAGCCAGGAGCGCTGGCTCTTCAACCCACCTCTTCCTAACTTACACTAGGGTACAGTGGCTGGAGTTCTGGGGAGACACACGTGCTGTCTTCAGAGACTACCATCAGCACCTCAAGTGGACCACTATGCATTGCTTAAAGCCAATTGAAGGTATAAGGAGAAGTCCTAGCCAACTCTGTGCATATCAATACAGGGAAATAGGGTCAGGCTCAGCCAAAATGGAGACAGTTGCTCCTCCTTCTAGGGAAATCTCCTAGGTGGTCCTCCACAATAAAATAACTGGTAGCAGTTACTGGGAAGTTCTTACAGAATATGAGTAAAAAATAGGACTATACACACATTATTACACAGAAATTTAGAAATGTAACCATATACAGCCTTGTAGCAGAACAGTCCTGTAACATTTTTCCTTATGTCTTTTCCTTTCATTTATTACCAATTAAAAAAATCTTTTATTTGTGAGACAGTATGGTAATAATTGGTATGACAGGAAGTATGTATTTAGCAGAACAGAATGACAGGCATTCTAAGCGTGACCCTTCTATTACACATTGCTATCTTCAGTGGTTATTTTCTGATCAAGGAGATTATAGAGCCATAGAGGAATATGATCAACATTGTATAGTGTGCGCAAGGAGAGTCACATGGAGAGAAAACTTTCTCTCAGGCTTTCACAGAGAGCAAATTGCTTAAACAATAGCCATGACTCATCTATATGGCTGACACTGACAAAGGATCTACAAAGCATAGTACAGGGTTTCAGGATAAACCCTGAGGGGACCTAATTGACCTAATCAGACATGAAAGCCACATTTCTTGTTATATAGGTCTTGCTTTATCTTGGTCTTAAACATCCAGCAGAAAAGTATAAAAATGAGGTATATAAAGTAAAGCCATATTAATATGCTGAGCTGTAAAAGGCTCTAGCCAATAACTTCTGTGGATAACCCACTACTATTATGGACTGCTGGACTGTGTTGAAGTGTTTTCCTGAATTCAAGCACCTGTAGTATTTAAATGACAATAGAATACCTATCTCTGACAGGACTAAACAGAAAAAGGGGATACAAAGCAAGGATCATTTTGTATTTGTGTATACAAAATAGTTAGGATAGATATGTAGCTAGTTTTGCTTAGTTCTATGAGAAGAAAGATTCACACTAATAGTGTTTGCACAGGATATCCTGTCTGCTTGTTCGACTATGGATAACCACTAAGAAGATAACAGTATAAAAAGTATTAATTATTGAAACTTCTATCAAAAAAATAAGTAAAAAATGAAGTTACTGGACCTCAGATCTCGAGTACACAAATGACCATTCTAAAATTATCCAGCCTCTGATCTTACATGGCAATTTATTAAAATCCTTCAAATAAATATATTCTATTGGTTCTGTTCTTATACAAAGTCATACTTCAATAATGCTAGGGAAAATACTTTTTAAGGCAGGAGGACCCAAGCTACATAATTACTTGCCCTTAGTAAATTAGCTGTTTTTAATATAAAAGTTCCTAAATTATTAATGTTTTCCACAGTGATATTTGATGGCAAAAGTAATATCTTTGTGGAGAATTAAGTGATTTTTCATGAAAAATTTGAATACACTGACAGAGCATAATAATTACACTGTCAAAAAATGCAAGGTTCCATTTTCTCAAAGCCATCTATGTCACCCGGTTGTGGTTTCACAGACTGTCATCAAGATGATAAGATTTATTTCTCCTTTAATTGTTCTATCGCAGCCAGCTTTATGCAGAAGATATCTGTGATGCCCACTTTACAGAAAAGTGCCAAATCTGTGGCACTGCTTTTGGAGGTGACTGTGTGTGCAGTGATTGAATGACGTGTGCCCCTGGAGCTAGATGATAAAGCCTTTATGGAGCCCGATGGTACTGTTCAGGTGCCTTAAAATATAAAACAGCTGGTGATTTATTTATTAGAAGGAAGATGAAAAGCATTTCCATCCACAATAGTTGGCTCCAGACGAAGCTCAAAGGAACTGCCCATGAGATACGCAAGCTTGACCTCTTTGGTGCGATGTCTGTGGTTTGCTGCCTCATGCATTAAGTATAGGGTATGCATTATTAACTCATCACGGAAAGACCAAGATGTGTGCGCAGACTAGTCTGCTGACCTTGGAGGCTTCTCACAGAAGTCATTACAGGTAGTGTGATTTAGTGCTCAGACCTCGGGCTCATAGTCAGTGATCACACTGTCCTTTCACTCTGCTATTTGTGTCACTGGAGGACAACCTGGTTCTTCTGCATTTATAGTCCTTAAATGACTACTTCTGATCAATGTGCAATTTATTAAATGGGATTTACAATACAAATGTGCACCTTGTTTTGGCCTAAAAGCTTGGGCAAGAATGCAGGCACATCTAGCCTGTCTCTGTCCTGATGATGCTTCTGAGTAGCATTAAAGAATCACTTTTTATTGTTATAAAAAGTCAGGCTGAGGTGGAGTTCAAGCTGTTGGGAGAAGTGCTGAGTTGAGAATAATGAGCTGCACCAGCGGGCAGCAGAGTGAAGCTTGGGTTTTTCAGGGTGGATTTTCAGCATCAGTTTTCCTTGGTCTGAGCCAGAGTTTTATTGATAACTAGTTGCACGTCTGTAAGTCAATTAGTTAAGTTAATGTCCTTCAGTAGTAACACTAGGATTACTTTCCCTCGCTCATCTGTTGCACAAATTAAATGAAACCATCCATATAAGAGCAATTGGCATGGTGTGTAGTGTCGCTCTTATAATGGTTGTGAGTGGCATCCTAATAGGCGTTCCTGTCATTTGGGGGCTACATCAGGATCTATCCCTTGCACCTTGCAGTGCTGAGTGCTTCTTTTCCTTAGTTGAAAAGTGGGCTCTTCTAAATCGCACTGCCCTGGTAGCCTCCCGTTGGTCTGCCAATGCCTCCCAAGTGTGCTTCTTTCTCTTTCGCCATGCCACATGGTGCTGCCCATGACCATCCATCCTGGGTTCACCTCTCTTCTACTCTTCCAGTCGCACTGGGATGACTCACGTACTGTGAAATGCCATGGAATATTTTGCTCACGTGGTGTGATTGCAAAGCCGAATCTTTGGTTCTCCGCTTTCTTTGTAGGAACAAGTATACTGCTGCCTACTCTGCCCTTTCACTGGTAGTCTTGCTTACTACACACAGTGCCTTTCCATGGCCCACCTGCACTGCACAACAGGCTGCAATGCCTTGCAGGTGTCCCTGTTTGCTGAGTGCCCTTTAAAGCCATCTGTTGATGCAGGGGTTTAACTTGGACTCATCATTCAAACCTGTGCTCATTGCTTTCTGCTTTTAATCAGTCTTGAGGCAGTACTGATCCATCCGTTCCTGTCTCCTTTCACAGCCTCTTCATCATAACCCCCATTCCTGGGACCCACCAGCCACTGCCTCTCTGTCTCAACACTGAGTTAGCAGAATCCTTAATCAGTTGTGCCTGGCTTCCAGCAAAACACTTATAACAGATTCTGTTTCCTAACATTGCCTCTGTCTTCGTTTCCTTCTGCAGGAAGGAGACAATTCAAAGACCTTTCTAAACATTTGCACAAAATATGTAGAAGGCTTCCTTTTATTTTTTTCATAAAGAAGAAAATCAATTCTTTCATATCATGTTCTCTCCAAATTCCTATACCCTGAAAACTGTTTTGTTCCAATGATTAGTGACAGGGCCTAACTCAAAAACTGTCCAAAATAAATAATTATTACTTAATTATCATAAAATAAGTATCATCTGAGGAATTAGCTTAGCTACTCACCTGGCAAGTACAGGATCCTGAATTCAATCCCCAGTGTCAAAAAATAAAATAAAATAAGAGAAAGATAGAAACTAATTATCAACCACTTCAGTGGCTTCCCCAGCTCTAATTATTCTACAGTGGGCATAATTCACTTCAGCTATGAAAAACACTTCCTACTCTCTTACACATTTTACTATGTTCACCTGTCTATGTTCTCATTTACATGTTATATGTGCTATGTCCATCTCTAGGTATGTATAGCTGTCATAGTATATGAGAGACACCAAGAACTGAACAATTCAGAAGCAGCTTTTACTCCTAGTAATACATTTTAGTCAGAGCAATATGCAATGATGCTTAAAATATAAATGGCACTGTCATATAAGTTTCCTGTAGGTTTGGTTAAGAAAGGGAAGACTGTTTATAAACAAAAATTACTGAAGTCTTATTACTGAAAATATTAACCCAACAAAATGATGTAGCATTTATCAACAGCCATAGAAAGTTATTTATGTGACATCATTTGGTAAAAAGCACTAGGTTACTAGTCATGTGGGTTCTTACATTTTTTATTTAATTTAAGCCTACTCTTTTTTTTTTTGGGTGCGGGGGGACCCAGGATTGAACTCAGGCCCTGTGCTTATGAGGGAAGTGCTTATTCCACTGAGCCATCTGCCCTGCCCAAGCCCACTAAATATTTATATTTTAACTTCTTTGACTCGTAACTTTTCAGTTTTTTTTTTTTTTTTCTTTTCTTTTTTTAATGTATTTGGTACAAGGTCTCACTACACATGTTGGACCCATAGTGATCCTCCTGTTTTCAGCCTCACTAGCACTGGAATTACAGGCATGCACCACCATGACCAAGGGGAGGGGCAGCATGGCATGTGTTGCCAGGCATCCAACCCTGGTCACCGCACTTGCCGAAGCAGGCTCTTAGTCCAGTGAGCTATCTTGCTGGCCCCTCTATTATCTTTTCTTGAAAATGTTCTGTTTAGTTCAGTCATCCTCTGAATTCTCTTGATCTTCACAGATTTCTGAAAGGTAGAACTTATTAGTACACAAAATCACAGAGCTGACATAGGTTAATGCAAGAATGTGAAGCTCTACCCAGCTGGTTTTAATTCAAGGCCCTCTTCTCATACTTGGCATGGTCCTTTGTGCAGAGGTAAAGTGATTGCTCACACCATCTAATTTAGTTCCAATGACAAAGTCATTGTCCACGCAACTTTTCCTCAGGAAAATTAAAAGATGGCAGAAATAGCAAGGTCTTGTGGTCATATCATGATTTTTTCCCCTTGAAAAAAATAATGTACAACAATGGGATTCAGGCTAGCCAAACAGCTCAGTGGATTAAAGCACCTGCAAGTAGGCTCAGGGACTAGGGCACACTGAGACAGCTATTGAGACTGGACATGGTGGCACACACCTGTAATCCCAGCACTTAGGAGGCTGTAAATAGGAGAATCACTATGAGTCTGATTTGGTAGTGAGACCCTTCCCTAAGATACAGGCAAAAAAATGGGATTCTTTTTTTTTTTTCATTTATGTATTTGGTATAGGGTCTCACTACCCATCTTGGCCTCATAGAAATCTCTTGTTTTCAGCGTCCCCAGTGCTGGTATTACAGATATGTGCCACCAAGCCTGGACAGTTGCAGGCTCAGCATGAGCCCAGGGCAGGGCAATTGCAACATGTGGGGCCCGGGATTGAACCCTGGTCCCTGCACTTGCCAAAGCAATCTCTTAATTCAATCTCTTAATTTGCTGATCTATCTCACTAGCCCTAACAAGATTAATCTTTTTTTTTTTTTTTTTTTCTTTTGCGGAACCGGGGATTGAACTCAGGCCTTTGCTATTGCCAGGGAAGCGCTTATTCCACTGAGCCATCTTCCTGGCACAAGATTCATCTTATTGAAGAATAATGAACTCTATAAGACAGATTACCTAGCATTTATATTTATATGTTGACCCAAATGTCAAAACTATTGTTTCTTCTTCCTACCTATCACTGACCTTTCCTAAGCAGTTAAAAATGTAGAATATATTTAGTCCACTTCTTCCTCTTCTGTCACACTTGAATAAGCTCTGTGAGGGCAGGTCTAATGTCTCTTTAAGCTCTTTCAGTACTATAGTAGTTGGTACTGAGCTTAATGTATACTACTAACAACAAATAATATGTTTTTTTCTGTGAATTAAATTTAATTCAGACTGTAATTCAGAAATTCATTCAGTCTTTTGAGTTAAACAACATGCAGTTAGTCCTATCTTTCCTATGTACTGTGTGTATATTTGGTAAATGGTAATTTAGCAATCATACTTCTCTCTTGAATAACAGAGATGATACAAAGGTAAAAGATACACAAGTTGCAAGCATGTACCTGTTGTTGTGTGATTCATTCTTGTTTTTCTACCATTAATCTAGTAAAACCCCAGATATCATTCTAACAGGGGCTTCGTATAACATCTATCAACAATCTGAAGTGTTCATGATTATTATAGGTCTCCTGTCTAAGACCACAAACTGGCAAACAAATAGTATCAATGCTGTGGGAAAAAATGAAAGGAAAAGATGGTGTACAATACCTATTTAATAGCTGGAAAGAGAAAGAAATTGTCGATGGCTTCCAAGAAGGTAACATCTGGAAGGAAAATCCTGACATGGTCAGTGGAGTGAGAGTGATCCTGCATCAACACAGAAGAAAAGGCACATAGAGAAACTAGTCATCATAGGTCAGATGAGAAACTTATGAGCACACCTATGAGCAAACTGATAAGCAGATCCACAGTTCGTAAGCAAGGGAACACCTCATGACTGTTCGTCGATAGAATTTACCTGGACATAATATAAATTGAGAAGATCGGAACAAATCTTGAGCTGGTCTGGACCTGTTCATGAGTTGCAATAGAAACACAGATGAGAAAAAGTTTATAGTACCAAAAAAAGAGGATAGCAATGGGAAAAGGGAAGGAATAAAAGGACTTAAGAAATGCTTAGAGGAAGCATAGAGTACATTTTTTGTGTGACTATCTTTGAAAGATAGTGGAGAAAGAGGAGCCGCATTATATTTCTAAGGTGAATGAATTTAGTTGTAAAACCCAGTGGGGAAATCAGTGGACAAAGTGAAAATTTGATGGGAAAACATGCTGGGCTCTGTTGTGATGGTTTTGAAGTAGTACAGTTGCATGCTTGGAAGTTAGGTGAAGAAGCCCAGAAGTTAAGTCAAAAAACTTGTTGAAGACTAGAGAAAGACAGAATCCAATCTACAACTTCAAAGTACATAGCACATAGACTACAACTGAGGAGAAGATTGTGAATGAAATTGCTCATGATGACAGAAAGAACGAAACAGGCTGAAGCCTGGACTTTGATATGTATTTGAAGAGAGGGCATGGAAAGGCCTCAACTGAAAAATTCTGAGAAGAAAAAGAGATATGCTATCAATGAAGAATATCAAGAACCTACAATGGAGAAGAGTGTCAAGAAATAACTTTTAAAGAAATCAATTAAGGATATTAAAAAGCTTATCTAGACAGGTGGATAGTGAAAGCTAAGTAATGCTCTGAGAAATGGAATAAATTGGGATGAGCATCTACATATCTGAAACAGCTGAGACAAAAGTGAAGAAACTGGACAAAAACATCTTTATAATATTTCAATTAATTGACAATGATTAAATTCTATCAAATGAATGATTTGTTAATGAGTTAACTAACTGTAAACAGAAACCAGAAACATTCCAATGTAAACATATGCCAGAACACATGAATCCAAATTTGATTCAATTCACTACCATAATAATGCTCTAAAATTCTATGCTTGAGAAAAATTATAACCTGCAGTCAATATATTCCTGAACCTGTCAGAGGTTCCCTGGTCTAAATCAGTGTCTCACTCCCCATCATTCCTATACAACTTGAGAGTCTAGAACATGCTATTCTTATTACAAGCTTTATAATTGGAATGAAAAGCCAGTTATAGTCAAGTGATTTTGAAATAGTGAATTAGTGCATTTTCTTCCAATCTAGCTGCTCATATTGGAAACTTTTCAATAGCCCTCTTTTCTTAAATGGTTTTGGTAATAGAAAAAAAAAAAGCCTAAATATAGCTCTTTCTGCAATCATGATTATATGATAAATGACTTCTGTCTGCAACTAGTATTTTCTCCATGTATGTTATTTGTTCTGCAACTTCAATGTGATTATAAGAGCAGGAAATTTCAGAAAATTGGGGTGAAAGAGACAGGGTGTGCATGGTGAAAAGCAACCTTGGCAGCGGTTGGAGAGAACATGATCCCCAATGGGCATGGTTTGGTGTGCACAAGCTCTTCCAGCACAGCCTGGGCTGTTCTTCCCAATTAGTTATGACCAGTTAAACTGAAGGTGCAAAGTGTGGATTTCTATTTATGCATGAAATGGTTGGGAATATGCCACCATGAAGCTCTGATGCATCCTTGTGTGTGCAGGAAGGGGAGAAGCAGACTTCACTGTAGTGCATGATCTCATTTGTTGCTTTCTCCACTTATACTTATTTCTTTTTAAATGTGAGTTGTACTGGTTTTTATTTTTCTTGTGATTCTGCCTAAGAACTGTATTAATCACAAAAGAAGAATATTCTCTGGACACATGTTTTTCATGGAAGTAGACAAATCAATCTACTGTAAGAGATTGTCTTGTCAATAGGAAGGAAGGTGAGAGATAAAGGAAAACAGTTCATGAACACATGGAAAATAGATTATTTGTTCACTGTGCCAATGAAATATATACTGGTTTGATAATCTCAGATATGTAAGGAAAACCAACTATGAAAGTAACTAAAAGTGTGGATATGTGAAAAATAAAGAAATGCAAGAAATGGTAGGCCAGATTTACTTGTATTTCTGAATTAGTTAGGAACCTATGAGATGGAACACACCGAAGTAGGCACCATAGATACATTCAATAAAAAGCAATTATAAGCTAGATACCAAAGACCTGAATGCAAACAGAACACTCAAGAAACAGAGAGATATAACAGTAAGCAGCAACTGCTGCTGTTGTGCTGACAAAAAAGCACAGAAATGGCTCATATTCTATGCTTGTTTCTGAAATTCTGTATCATTTCTATTGTTTATTTTAGTTTGTTTCTGCCTTCATTCTTGTTATTTGTTCTAGTCATTGTTTCTGTTTCTCCTCTTTAAAATAAAAAAAAAAAAAGTGAAACACGGGGTAAGGCCACAGACAAAGCTGAAATTAACTTCTGATAATGCTTGCTGTGAGGTTTCATTCCAGACGTTTGGAGACAGAGTGGTGACTCACATGAGTGTCTTTGAGGAGCTGTACAGAGACTGACTCTTGCAACTGCTGAACAAAGTCTAACCTGCAATCCCTGTTATGTATGCAATGTTCCACGCTAACTGGACAACAAAATGCTGCACTTGCAGTCATAAGAATAAACAGATAATGAACCCAAATATGCCAGGACAAGAAGTAAATGCATAGAAGTACATACTTTATCCCTCTTCTGATCTTTAAGTACCCTACTAGGGTCCCCTTTGGGCCTAACTCAGAAGACTTAGGTATTTTCAGAGTTTATGATTCAATCTACAGAAAATAATATCATGACTGGCGTTTGCTCTGAGCACTAACGCAGTAAAAGCCAGTAACACTAACTATTGCTTTAGACACCATAGTTTGGGACTTCAGGGCCTTAAAGATAAAATTGAAAGGATGCTTAAGAAGACTGTGTATCTGTATACTGTGCTGAGTCTATATCATCCTCACATAGATATTTCAGATTGGTTTTATATACATACCTAAGGTAAATTGAAAGACACGATTTGTCAATATGTTCACCTCAAATTTCCATACTTGAAGACTGGCAGGCCGATGGCCACATTCCCAGATGTAACCAATCAGACTTCTAGTTAAGAAACTCTGACAACCAGTGTGTCATCTGTAAATCCATGTGTAAGTGGCTTCTAACACTAATAATGTCCACAAATCCCTCTGTCTTGGGAAATGGCTCTGGAACCAGGCATGGCTCACTGTCCCCGATCAGAGATGAGGCCTGTTTGCTTGCTGACTAATTTTATTAACTTTTGAAGAAGTAAAAAGGGATGTGTTGCCTGTTGACAGTACTGGGCTAGCCAAGGGCATTTAATCTTTCATCCAACACCGATTTTATGGGTTTTAAAAATACGGAAGAAGTACCACTCAGCCTCCCAACTTGCTGCCAGTGAAGAGCACAGATTCTGGGATGACCAGTACTGTTTCCCTACCACATATAAATGGTGAATTTGGGTAAATTGGAAAAGTAAAATTGATGCCTTCTTTAGGCAACTGTGTTTCTATTTGTTGGGATATTAGAATAACAGCCACACAAATCTATGAAAATGAGAAAATGAAAATTATCTCATGGAATTTTTCAGGATATTACTTGAATAATTGTAAATATCCAGTGTTTTGTCAATCTTGTGAACTATTAAAAGTTCCATAAGAGGGACTCTCGAAATAGCTCAGTAGAAGTGCCGGCAAACAGACGTAGGGGGTGGGGGTTCAGTCCTCGGACCTGCCATGCAGCCCTGACACCCCCCTGTGACCCACTGAGATGGCAATTAAGACTGGGCATGGTGGCATGCACCTGTAATCCTAGAATTTAGGAGGCTATGAACAGAGAGATCACTACAATCTGATCTAGTAGTGAGACTTTCAACACCCTGTAGACCCTTCCCTAAAATACAAAAAAAAAAAAAAAATCCATAAGAGAAAATAGATTAGTGATACTATTTATTTTGTAGCCATTGTTGCATTTCTATGCCCTTTAAGAAGCTCATAATTTTATAGGCTGATAATAGCATTTTTTCTCCACTTTTTTCTCTTCTTAAAGAAGGAAAAATAGAATCCCTGTCTTCTGGGAATAATAAATATTTTCTTTAAAATAGTTATGGAAGAATTCTTATCTAAAGAAATTGCACCATATCTTTTTCTTTACTTAGTACCATTTAGTTCAGCTTTCCTAGAAAAGGGAACCCCTCTTATTGGCAGCCTGTGACCTGCGAGTTTCAGCCAAGTTGGAAGTGACCTTTGATTGTGATATGCCAGTTTGACTGAGTAACACCAGTCCAGCATGGTAGTAATACTTGGTTGTGGATGTGTCTCTGGGTGACTGATACATTTCCCATCCAACTGCGTGGTAACAACACACCTTGGACGTGAGTGGCACCAACCGATAGAGTTGTAATCTGAACAGAATAATAAGCAGGACAGTGTAAGGAACTTTTATCCATTTTTGAAGTGCTCCAACAGTCTAGTTTCTTGACCTTTCCAAAACAGACTCATCTTGGCAATTCTAAAATGAGCTTCCAGATCTTCAATCTTTTTCAAAAAAATTAAGGTGAATAAGAAACAGTAAAAATAAATTAGAAATGCAGAATTTCACTAAAAAGTGATAGAAATTCAAGAATAGTTGTTATTTTTCACATTGTTGTCTTCAAATTAGGGTTCAGAGTACCTGTTTTAAGCATGAAACATTGGTCAAAAAATTAAAAAGGGAAAAAATTAAGCATTAGCTGCTCCTTTCAAAGACCAACGGAAGTCTCCATACCATTGTCTAAGCTGTCCCAATTAATATCTCTTTATATCTTTCTTCCTTCTTTATTTTCCTTCATCCCAGTTGCTACTTCCTTTTGAACGGTTTCTTTTCATTTCACAACATCTATTATACCTTCCAGATCCTATTTACTTTATCAGGTTCTTACACGAAGGAAACAATACAGTGTTTACACATGTGGGTCTGATTTATTTCACTATATATTGTTTTATCCATTCCTCAGTTGACGGGCATTTGGTTATTTCCAAGATTTAGCTATAACAGGTTGTGCTGCTATAAACATGAGTACACATATGTCTGTGGTATATTTTCAATTCTCCTGGAAAAATACCCAGGGGAGTATGATTGTGTTGACTTGGAAGTGATATGAGAAAGATTTTCCATAAATATTTCACCTTTATTTGGTGGTAGTTACAGAGGTTTATAGATGTATCACAATTCATTCAGCTGAAAAAGTAAGTACATATTTGCTTATTCTCTCTCTCTGCCTCTCTCTCTCTCTCATGTTCTCACATGTAGCTGCACATACATTTGTGGTTAAGAAGAAAAATCCATAGATATAAGGGAAATTGTATAATTAGAGCGCTCCCAAAGCTACAGAGTAATAATCATCCGTGCTATACATAATTCTAAAGACAAAGGTTAAAATGATGTATCTGTACAAGATCAAGTAACAAAAAAATTATTAATACACTTGATAAGAACAGTTTTTATGAGAATCGCTAGGGGTAAATCCTGCTTTAGAGAAGATCTAACAGTGAGTGGGTGATAAATTTAAGGGAGCTTCATGTTCAAAGAACTTTGGTGAACACTTTGTCAAGAACACGGAAATGAGTTGGTGATGAAATTGAATTCATGAGAGAATACTTTAACTTTATATGGGCATGTGCTTACAAGAAAGGCTTGTAGAAAAGGAAAAAATTTGAAGAACAGAAGAGATAGAGAATAAAGGAAGAAATGGCGTTTAAAATAATAATTTTGAGAAAACTTTTCATTGTAATACTTTATTAGCAATCTTGTCCATGATCAGAGGTTCAACCTTTGTCAAATTTATGGATCTCCATGTTTTTTCTTGTGACCTAATCAGCCCCTCTGTTATCTTTTCCAGAAAGAGCTGCAGCATCAAGATCTCTTAATTTTGAGACAAAGATCAGAAAATCTAGTTTCTTATTTCGTCTTGGTGATTCTGTTATGTAACATATGTCCAACATTCTCATAATCTCTGTAAAAGATTAGCAACTGAAAATAGAATTCCCCTTGGAAGTCTATGCTCTGTCCATAGTAGAATTGTCATAAGGAAGGTTTGCCTTTGAAATTCTCAAAAGCACTCGTGACTCTTCAGGTTTTAAATCTTTGTTACTCTTCCTCAGAGAGCAAGTACATTTCCTCTCTGCTATAAAATTTTCTTCTCACTTGAGACATGAATGCCAAAGAGAGGACAGGGAAAGGTAGGCTTTTCTTTTCTTGGTCTTAGAGCTCACCACAGAAATGCACTGCAGTGGAAAGGCAAAGGGATCTGCTTTTTTGCACTCCAAGAAGTATAGAAAAAGGGGGAAAGCATTGGCCAAGATGACCATATTCATTCCTGATGGTTTTTGGACTCTGATCAAAGACTTCAGAGGTAGAAAGTTAGGTACACCTCACCTATCTCTCATCTGTTTACACATGTAGTAACAGTGCTGGGAGGTGATGTGCACATGAATTCTTAGTTATTAATACAAGAGATTTCACTCTCCTGTACCTTAATGCTGGTTCTTTGGAAAGTTATGAGCTGTTCTTTGCTGAACTCTGTGAGGCTTCAGTTAGTGACACCCAGTTGTAACTGATCTCCTGACTTAGCTCTGTAGCCCTCCAAAATAAACAAACAAACAAAATCTACTAACTAAACTGCAGAATGCTTGGCCCTGCTCTACTATTTATTATATTTAAATATGCGATAGGATTCCTGCTCCCAAATCTGTATGTAAAGAGGGAAGAGGTGAAATGTAATGTCTGATCTTCAGGAGAATGTGCTGGTATGACAAGGTCTTGAATGGAGTCTAGGGGCTTGGACTCTGTAAAATTCTTTAATTTTTTTGAAGATAGTAAAACTAGAATTAAAACAAAAAATACAAACGACACAGGATTTCACTTAACAAAGTAATGTGAATTTCACGGCATTTGTTGTAATGCATAGTGCTGTCTTCCAACCAGATATTCATATTACCAGGTATATGCATAAAGTTGGAAGATGAAAGAACAAAAGAAAAAAGTGTATAAAAAATTAAGAAGAGAAAAAATGTACACAATCGAAAAAAGGGAGAAGAAACAAACTAAAGCGTTAACTGCTTCTTTTCAAGGACCAGCAGAAATGCACAGTGCAGTTGTTCAAACATTCCTTCTTACATAAATACATTTATGTCCCTCATTTCCTCTCATGTCCTTCTCAACTCAGTAACTCTTTCCTTTTGAAAAAGTTAATTTCCTTTTCCAAGTATCTACTGCACTTTTTGATTCCATTCTTCTCTTTCAGGGTCTCACACTAAGGAGGCAATACATACGTGGGTCTGATTTATTTCACTTAAGAGTATGTTCTCTAGTTGCATCCTTTTACAGCAGAAGACTCAAATTTATCCTGTTTTATACCTAAATCATACTCCATTGTGTAAAAATTCCACATCTTCCTTATCCATTCTTCAGCTGGTGAATATATGCGTTCTTTCCAGGATTTAGCTATGACAAATTGCACTGCTACAAACATGGTTGTGTATCTCTGCAGTGTGATGCTCTAAGTTCATCTGGAAAAATACCCAAGAGGGAAATTGGCTGTGAATGGGATTTCTAATCCTAGCGTTTTAAGGAACTTCGATACTGATTTCTCCAGTGGTTGTATCAGTCTGCACTCCTGTCAACAGTGCAAGAGGGTTTGTTTCCTTTTTCCCCACAACCTCTCCAGTGTATGTTACTGACTCATTTCTTCATGCTAGCCATTCTTTCTGGATTGAAATAGAATCTCAGTGTTGTTTTAATTTACATTTCTAGAAAGACCAATGATGTCGAACATTTTCTGTTACATTTACTTACCATGTGTATTTCTTCCATTGAGAAGTGTATATTCATCTCAGATGTCCATTATTGGATTGGGTCTTCGAATTTGAGGGTACTGATATTTTAAAATTCTTTATATGTTCTAGATAGAAAGCCTTTGTCAGAAGTACAGTCAGCTATAATTTTTCACTACTTCATGTGTTTTCTTTTTACTCTACTGGTGATTTTTTGGGGGTGAAGAAAATTGTTAGAGAGATGAAATCCCAGATGTTGATTATTTTAAGTATTTCCTATGCAATCTTGTTTTCGTTCATGAATGCTCTACCCAATCCTGTGTCTTAAAGGTTTCTACCTAAATCTTCCTCTTGAAGTTTTAGTGTTTCTGCTTTAATATTTGAATCTTTGATCCATTTTGACTGTAGCTTGGTACATGGTAATAGGCATGAGTCTAGTTTTACCCTTCTGCGTGTGGAAAACTAGGCTTTTCAGTACCATTTACTAAAGATGCTATCTTTCTTCTGGTGAGCATGTTTGGCCCCTTTATCAAAGATAAAGTGTCTGAGTGTGTTTGAAGTTATGTCTGTATCTTCTACTTTATTCCATTGATTCTTCAAGATTTTTCTCTATTGCAGGATAATGTTGATTTTATCACAGTAGCTTTATAGTATTATTTCAAGTCAAGGATTTTGATACCTCTTGTCTTTCCTTTGTTTCCCAGGATTGCTTTTGATGTTCTGGATCTCTTCTGGTTTCAAGTGTATTTGAGGAAAATTTTCTCTATGTCTGTGAGATATATTTATGGCATTTTAATTGGGACTGCATTGAATCTGTGTAACAATTTTAGGAGTATGGGCATTTTCACCAGTTAACTCTTCCTATCTATTTTCTCAAATCCTCTTCAATCTCTTTTCTCATAGTACCATAATTTTCACATAAAACTTTTATGTCCTTTGTGAGATTCATTCCTAAGTATTTCCTTTTTGGGGCAAGGTGTGGGTTCCCTAATTTCTCTCTCAGTGTTTTCATTCTTTATGTACAAAAATGCTACTCATTTTTGCCTGTTGATTTTGTATCCTGCTATGTTGCTGAATTCGGTGATTAAACCTATGAGACTCTTGGTATAGCTTTCGGGGTCCTCTATATAGAGTATCATATCATCTGCACATAATATTGTCATTTCTTTTCAAATCCTTACTCATTCTCTCTCTCTCTCTCTCTCTCTCTCTCTCTCTCTCTCTCTGTCTGTCTCTGTCTCTGTCTCTCTCATCTAGCTGGCTAATGTTTCCAGAGCTATATTGAATAGATGTGGAGACAATGGACATTCTTGTTTTGTTCCTGCTTTTAAAGTGAAGTCCCTTTTTTTCTGCTCATTTAGTATGATGTTGGCAGTCAGTTTCTCATAGATGTCTTTTATCAGGGTGAGATATAAACAATTTTTTCCAATTCTCTGTAGGGTTTTTACCATGAATGATTGTTGGAGTTTATCAAAAGACTTTTGTGCACTATTGAGATGATCATGTGGTTTTTGTTCTTGGTTCTATTGATGTAGTGTATTTCATTTATGGATTTGTGTATGTTAAATGATCTCTGCATTTCTGAAATGAATCTCACTTGGCGATGTTGAATAATCTTGATGATTTGCTTCATTCTTCTTGCAAGTGTTTTATTGAGGATTTTTGCACTGTATTCATGAGAGAAATTGGCGTGTAGCACTGTTTTTTAGTTGGATCTTTCCCTGGTTTGAGAAATAGTGTAACATTTAGCTCCAGAAATGAATTTGGAAGAATTACCTTCTTTCAATTTCTTGAAAAGTTTGAGAAAAGTTGCTTGGTTAAATCTTCTCTAAATTTCCTATAGACTACTACTGTGAATTCACTGGAACCTGGGCTATTCTTTGTTGGTAGTTTTTTTAATTAAATTTTCAATTTCATTTTTTGTTATTCATTTATTCAGAGTTTGTATATCTTCTTGACTCTAAATATTTCATATGTGTCTAAGATGCTGTCCATTTGCTCTTTGCTTTTCATCCTGTGAGTAAAGTTTTTGGAACTAGGTATTGATGTTCTGAATTTCTCTAGAATCTATTGTGATTTCATGCTTTTCATCCTTTGTTGCATGAATTTGAATTTTTTTGATTACATTGGCTAATAGCTTACCAATTTCATTTGTTCTTTAAAATTACCAACTCTTTGATGCATTTATTTCTTGTATTGTTTTCTTTATCCCCAATACATTATTTTCTACTATAATCTTTATACTTTCCTGCCTTCTTTGGACTTTGAGTTTGACTTACTCTTCTTAGACTTGCTCTTCCTAGATTTTTTAGGAGTTTGAAGTGCAACACAAGATCAGTTATTTGGGCTTGTTCCTCTTTCATAACATGTGAATTTTCTGTCATAAATTTCCCTACCAAGACAGGTTTTGTTCCATTCTATAGGTTTCAATACATTGTACCTGCATTTTCAATGGATTGTAAACATTTTTTAGTTTCTTCCTTAATTTTGTCAGTGCCCCACTGGTTGTTTAGGAGGCTTTTATTTAATTTCCATATGTTTATGGCATTTTTGAAGTTTTTTTGTCAAGAACTTCCGGTTTTATTTCACTGTGATCAGATAGTATTCATGGGATAGTTTCAGGTTCTTTGCATTTACTTAAGAGTGTTCTGTGTGCTATCATAGGATCTGCATGCAGCTAAGAAAAATGTGTATTCTCTTGTTGCTGGGTGAAACACTCTGTAGAGGTCTAACAAGTCAATTTCTTCCCAAATTTTACTCAATTTTGTTATTTGTTTGTTGACTTTTTGCCTAGGTGATCTATCTCTTTGTGATAGTGGCATGTTAAAGTCCCCCATTACTTTTGTGTTATTTCACATTTGATTTTTCATGTCTGCTAAGATTTTTCTTACGTTGGAGCCCCACCCTACATTAGCTGCCTATATATTGTAATTATCGCTTCGTCTTGCAGTTTTCCCTTAACAAGTGTATAGTGATCTTTTATATCTCTTTGGATGATTTTTTATTTGATGCTGATATTGTCAGCAACCTGGATAGCTACCCCTTCTTTTTTTCTCATTTCCTGTGGCATGAAGGATTGTTTTCCATCATTTGATTTTTAATCTATGAATTTCCTCTTGAGTTAAATGTGTTTCTTCTATGCAGCGTATTGTTGGATTTTGTTTCTTAAGCCAATCTGCTAGTCTGTTTCTTTTGATTGGTGAATTGAGGCCATTTATATTGATGGCTATAACTGCATATATATATATATATATATATATATATATATATATATATATATATATATATATATATATATAT
>PVKA01019491.1:0-41958 GCA_004027165.1 Ctenomys sociabilis | reverse complement strand
AAAGAAGAGCGACTGTCTCCATTTTGACTGAGTCTGATCCTATTTCCTCATATTGTTATGTACAGAGCTGGCTAGGACTTCTGTTTATCCTTCAATTGGCCTTAAGCAATGTGTATTGGTCTAGCTGAGGTGCTGGTGATAGTCTTTGAAGGTGGCATGCGTGTTTCCCTGGTAAGCCTGCTGCTCCTTAACGTGAGCCAGGTGGAGACAGGATGGTAGAGCTAATGCTCCGCGCTGCCAGCTGGGATCGAGCCTTGAGACAGAGGCTATGACTTCCTGGGGCTTGAAAGACTACACCAAAGCTGAAGCCCTAGACTTCCCAAAACATTAAATACTATATAATGCAGATTACTGTCTCTGCATATCCTCTCTGCATATGGCAGAGGTAAATGTAGGCCCCACACCTAGCTCAGCTCACAGTAGTCACCTACTTCCCACAATTCTCAGTCCTCAAGCCACTCCCTCACTGAATAAAAACCGGGTGAGGCCCTGGGTCACTCTCTTGGTTCTGGAAGCCATCTACATGGCTGGACCTAGAGTCCCTTGACTCCCCAATGATTAAAAATATAATTTAGTGTCCTCATTTTCGCCATGGGCTGCATGGAAAGTGGTAGATTGGAGTCAACTTGATGGGATTCCAATAACGTAACTTTGGGATTACAAATACTGGTTTCTTGGACTGAGACAAGGACCAGGAAGTGTCTCCTACAGAGAATCATGAGGGGCCACTTAGGACATCCATTGCCATGGGCCTACCAGGTTCTTTAAATGAAGTGCTGGCCTCAGTACACATGCAGGCAAGCCACATTCATAGACATCCACTGAGGATGCATGAGTTAGTACACCGCCTCCACTGTTGCATCCTCTCCATGTCAAGCAATAAAAAGTAGACTTGGCTAACTGTGTCTAGACTTTGAGACAATAGCATATTCACTTCTCAGCAGCATTTAACAGAGGAAACCCCTGAAATGTGGCCTAGCATGAGCTTTGGAAACAAATCAACCTGGGCGATGATCTAAAGCATAAACCACAATTATAAAGTCAGAGGTGACCAAGCACTGCTCATAATCTGAACACTGATTCTAGGTCAGGAAGAATTCTGAGCCAGGAAGAATTCCAGAGGAAGCATTTAGGCTATTTGCTAACAAATATTTGGTAAGCCCAATGGGAGAGCTGTTTTATTTTTTTGTTGTTGTTGTTTCACAGTTTCAGAGGAATCTTTTCTGCTGTATTTGAGCTTGGGAGGTTGAAGGGATAACATTTTCTTGGTTTACCATTAGGAGAAATGAGAACCCATGCTTTCCAGTTTGACTCAGGAAGACTGAACTCTCAAACTTAAACTAGATTTTTAGGGTATGCTATGTGATCTTGAGATTGAAATTTAAAAGAAGAGTTGACTACTTCAAAACTGACATAAAGGTTAAACATGCGAGAATTCATTTTCACAAAGACTCATCGAGTGTTCCAAAGTCAAGATGACTGCCACTTCCACTTAGGTTTCATCGAGCTACCTTCAACACATTAGTACTTCTGTTTCTCTTTCTACAAATACTTGTATAACAGTTAACCTTCAGATTGAAAGATGGGTGAATTTCAATGAATATTGTCACTGTACAAAACTGTTCAGGTGAAGAATGCCAACAGAACCAAAAAGTTTAGAAAACAAGACACAAATTGGTCTGCACTTTTATTTCCTAGCCACCTCTCTTATCCATTTAATTCTTTAATTCATCCTCTTCTATTTGTCTTTTGTAAACACAGAGGTACATTCAGTCCTTTGGAAATAGATTAGCTTAATAATAACAGAAAGGAAGAAGGAAAAGGAGAGAGTTCTAAGCTAGTGGCCCCAGCAACAAATTATCTTAGACTATCTTAGAAGCTAGCACTGAAAATAATGAAGTATTTCTGAAAAATAAATAAAAGGATAGGCAGCAGTGAGTGCCACCCCAAGGACAGGATAACAAGTGAGGATCACCTGTACTGCTTGCTCTGTTCAGCTTGTATAGTTACCCAAAAAGACTCTGAGCTTGCTCCATTGACTAGCACGAGAGTGTGCTATGATTTCTTGGTGACAACCCCCTATTAAATATTCTAAAAATAATACTGTGAGACAGATAATACAAGTCTCATTTTGTAGAAGATAAAACTGAGATTTAAAGAATGTAAGATTTTTCTAAGGAAATAATTGGAGAGTTATGGTGTTGGGCCTTGAGTACATTTCTTTTCAACACTCATGCTTCCTCTGCTATACTATTCTACCCATCTGGTGAATCGGGAAATATACCTCCCATCTCTGTATCCCAGGGTCCACTTTCCCCAGACAGGAGGTGACAGTCTCAGCAATTCTATATCACAGAGGTAGAATAAGGATTTTTTAAGATACTTATATAGTAAAACATGCACAAAAATCTTATAACTGCAGAGGTACTATATGGAACTAGCAGGTAACGTAAGGAACCCAAATTTTCCTACTTATCTCATGGGAATACTTAGCTGTTGATTCTGGGATACCAAGCCAAAATGACTATAAATTGATCAGGTGAGTATCTGATTATCTTTAAAGAGTGCTGCAAGGCCACTTCTATAAAATTCCTCTTATGATATGCCTTTCTTAGTTAAATCTCTGAGAGAGAGCAATTCTTCTCCACTGGCAGCCCTGTAACATGCTGTAACTAATGTTTCTCTAGAGGCCTTAATGGATTGCTGAAATTCTGAACTTCAATATTACAATAACATTGGCTTTGCCTTCATATACTGTAAAAAAGTTTTATAAAAATAAGCAGGAATTCTATGCATATTTTCACAACCACTGTATTTACGTATATGTGGTTTTTGGTAAGCCTTCTTCCATTCTTGAAATAATAAAAATGCTCAAGCTAATGCAAAAATATGGAACCAATTTCACTGGGGATCATTACCAAAATAGTCCTCCTCCATGCATTTGTCAATTAAATATGTTTTCAGAAGCATAGATGGACTACATTGTAGAGATTGTTAACTCAAAGAAAGTGCTGACTGGCAGGTGATGAAACTATTACTCTCTTTTCTTTCTTAATTCCTACTCCTATATTATACCTTTACTTAAAAAACTTTTATAACAATGAATTTGATAAGTAACAATGAATTTCTAATTTGTCATAATTTATCCATAGTACTATAGCTCTCAAACTTCATTCTCAGTTGAAAATACAACCCACAGATAAATTTCTATGCTATCAGAATGCTACTACTTCATACTTATTAAGATGGCAATGATTAAAAATAGAAAATAATGAATGTTAGTAAGGTGTGGAGAAATTAGAACCCTTGTACATTGTTAGAGGGAATATAAAATGTTGGAACCCCCGTGAAAAATAGCTTGATGTCTTCCAAAAAAGTTAAACATAGAATTACTGTATTAGCCAGCAAGTCAACTGAATACAAAATACTCTATTAGCCAGAAAGTCTACTGAATATTTTATATATACACATACCCAGAGATTAAATAGATCCATACTTGAACATAAATCTTCATAATATTATTTGTTATTTGTTTTTTGGCAGAACTGGGCATTGAACTCAGTCCCTTGTGCTTGCCAGGCAAGCATTTATTCTCCCTGCCCCCCATAGTGTAATTTGTAATAACTAAAAAGTAAACACACCAAACGCCCATTTTAACCGATGAGAAAGGAACTGAAGTCTATGCATACAATGAAATATTCTGCTGTTCAATAAATGAAATTCTGATATATACAGAAGCAAGCACAAACATTGAGAAAATTATTGCAAGTGAAATAAACCAGATGCAAAAAAAAATAAATAAAAAAGAAAGCACGTGATTCCACTTATATGAAGTACTTACAATAGTCAAATTCACAGAGACAGAAAGTAAGATGGTGTCTGCTAAATTCTGTGGCTCCTAGGCAGTGGAAATAATTTTTAATGGCTATAGCATGTCTGTTTGTAATGATAAAAAGAATTCTGGAAATGGGTAAGTTTGACTACAGCACCACAGTGTGAATGCATTTAAGGCCACTGAACTATATTCTTAAAAATGGTTAAAATGTTAAACTTTATGCCACATATATTTCACCACAAGGAAACAGGAAGATTAAGGACTTAAGAAAGTTGACTGTACCACAGAGCACCAAATAGACAATGTCTGTAATTATTGCAAACTCATTTTGTAATAACCCCAAGATTTACCAGTCAAAATAAACATTCAATTAGAAATGTTAAATGTCACCAATTACACAATCTCCTTTTGGTATCTCTAGCCCCAAATATTTACCAAGTGTTCAGTTTGCAGCAAACACACAGACACTGGGGACACAAAGTAATTAAGCCACAGTACCTAACTGTTATGATCTGAATGTCCTCTATTCCCACCTCAAGTTCATGTTTGGAGACCTAATAACCAAGGTAATGGCAGGGAGTCAGGGCCTTTGGGAGGTGGTCAGAACATGTGGCAGAGCCCTCCTGAATAGGAGCACTCCCTGTCAAGTGGCCCCAGAAATCTGCCTTACTCTTTCCACCAAGTAAGGTAAAGCAAAAAGTCAGCTTCTGCAACCCAGAAAACAGGCCTCACTAGAACTCAGCCATGCTGGTACCTGCTCTTTGACTTCCCAGGACCCAGAGTTGTAAGGAATAAATTTCTATTGCTTATAAATATTCAGTCTATAATTTTGTCTCATTGAAGTGCAAAGGGCCAAGACATTAGCCTAACAGTAGTCACAGGGAATGCAGATATACAAATCCATCACTCTACTACCTCATAAACATGCTGAGGGAAGCATTTACATAGCATCTTGTGCCAAAGTCTGTGGTTCATGTTGGGGACAAGTCTGAGAAGACTCTAGAAGGAGTGATGCTCTTTTTGAGTCTCATTGGATAGCTAAGAGTTGGCGAAGAGAAGAAGCGGGATGGGGAGGAAGAGTACCTTGGAGAGATGAGGTATCCACAAGGACACCAGCAGTTCTGCTGCTGAAAGTACAAAGTGAAGCTGGAGGCCTAAGCCAGTGCCAGATTACAGAGGCCTCTGAATAGGTCATGAAAGGATAAGGACTTCATCTTAGTCAATGTGCGTCCTTTGAAAAGTTTAAAGAAGTATGCTGTGTCCAACAGCCTCATTTTAGATTGTTCTGTCTTCAGAGCTGAAAGCAATTTGGATAGAATAAGATGGGAAGCAAGGGGAACAATCAGAAATTTAAAATGTTCAACTTAGTATTTCCATACATATCTATTGAACATCTATTGTGTGTCAGGTACTACAACTATGCCCTGTGAAAACAACAGTAATCAAACAGAAAAAAGCAAGAACAAACAAAAAACAGAAAGATTTTTTTCAAACTCTAATGAGGCAATGAAACTTTTGCTTAACAAGAAATGGAAGAATAAAAGAGATAAAAGCAAGACTTCGCTACTTTTCATAATAGGAAGATTGTTTTAATGACAGGATTATAACTGCTCTATACATTCTTGTAACACTAATGAAATCCCTGTCTGTAGATTCCCATGAGTATGCCATGAATTTTTTTTTTTTTTTTTTTTTTTTTTTTTTTTTTTTTTTTTTTTTGGCCTTTTTGAGACAGGGTCTCACTATGCAGTTCAGGCTGGCCTTAAGCTCACTTTGTAGCTCAGGCTGGTCTCGAACTCACAACAATCCTCTTGCCTCAGCCTCCCGAGCCATGATATTTTAGAAGTTCGGGATCAACCCACAGTTCCCTCAACTTGGTCAACACTATGTTCATAGCCTTTTTGTTGATTTTTATTATTAAATGTCAACTGTGGACCTTCAGAGTTCTGTGACTTTGTCCTGGACAGTTTGATTCTCTCATCTACACTATGAAAAATTATTTTGGCATTGAGTTTTTCACATAGCTAAGATTTCCACTTTACCATTCACTCCTGTACGTACAGAGACCTATTCAGAGGCGTGGAGGGAGTCCTTCAAGTAGCCACATGAGACCATCCCATTCTTCTGCCTTTTAATGCCTTCTCAGTGTTGTATTTTTGTTGAGTGTGACAGAAGTCACTGAAAAGAAACAGCCCCTGAAGTGGGAGGCCTTGGGAGTGCCTCAGCAAAGCAAGGGGCTGCTGCTTTCAGAGACCCCAGGACACTGCACATCTCACTTTATCTTTCTACTTGGAGCTCAGCACTCCTGGTTGAAAATGTGACCAATCAATTCAGCACTGAGTGGCACTGAGGGACCTTGTGGATATTGTGTAAGGTTGACAAAACTTTCCTTTGATCCATCAAACTATCTCCAAGCCAAGATTTTTTTAATTGGCCAGTGGACTATTGAATTACCATGCCTAGATAAGCTTTGTGTTTTATAGATCATCAGTACCACAATCCGAAAGGTTGAACATATAGCCAACTCAGGTAAGTTATTACTGAAGAAAGAACCACCAAAGATATTACTTTCTGTTGGGCGGGCCTTTTTACTCCTTGCTGTTCTTGGGAGGCTCTATTATTCTTTTTTATGGAAAAAAAAAAAAGGTAAAACAAAATTTCCAAACAATAGAAGTTCTCTATTACCAAAAATGCCAGCAGAGTTAGGAGCCAGGAAAAATGTGACTAAAACTTGTGTGTCTATGTTTCCCTGCATGGTTTGAAATGGAAGAACTCTATATTCACAAAGTTCAGATGAGATGCCCAAAGTAAGTGGAAAAACTCATTACAGAGTTCAGGAATGAGGGGTAGGTGGCATAAAATAGAAGTATTAATAGAAATCCCAAGGAATCTGTTGATACAAAAGACAAAGACTGACCTCTAACTCTGAGGCATGGGCTCCAGGTGCGGGTTCCAGGCCCATTGCTTCTGTAGCACCCAGACTTCGTGCACCTGCATGCTCCACCCCTTCCTGTTTGTGCAGCCATGGCAAAGTCTTTACCTCTTGGGTGTCTCCTTTGCAAAAGGGACATCACAATGCTCACTTTAGGGTATAGTTTGTAAAATATAGACAATGTTTATAAAGTGTTGAATTCAGAGCCTAGAATATAATATTGTCTAATTATAACTATCATGATCCACAAATACTGAACTTCTTACCAGATTCTAAATAGGCAGTAAATTGATTTCCACTACTTGGATATCACTGAAACCATAAACTCCCTCAAAAACCAATGCCGCACCTGTGCTTACAACACTCAATAAATACTTCTAGAGTTGTAATGTATAGACCCAGGATACTAGGAATGGATAAACAGTCACTAGCTCAAGTTAAGTGGAATGGAGAACAAAACGATCATATTTGCTCCTAGTGTACCTCTCCTCTAATCTCTCTCCTTTTTATGAAAAAAGTACAACAAAGTTTCAAAACAAAATGATAGAGTTGCAATATATAGCTAATATATTACTTATTGTTAAGTTTAAAGTAGTTGCTCAGGGTGTAAGATATGGGCATAAAAATTTCCCCAATTATAAAGCCACAGAGGAAAGTGATGGATGATAGAGTGTGCCTAAGGAGAGTCACCTGGAGAGAAAACATTCTCTCAGGCTTTCACAGAGAGCAAATTGGTCAAGCAATGGCCATGACTCATCCATTGGCTGACACTGACAAAGGATCTACAAACTACAGTACAAGGTTTCAGGGTAAATCCTGAGGAGATTTGACTGATCTTGACAGATACAAAAGTTACATTTCTTGTTATATAGGTCTTGCTTTATCTTGGTCTTAACCATGCAGCACAAAAGTATAAAAATGAGGTATGAAAAATAAAGCTATATTAATATGCTGAACTGTGAACGGCTCAAGTCAACAACCTCTGACATTGCCAGTCCTATAGATAACCAACTACTATTATGGACTACTGGACTATATTGGACTATTTTGCTGAATTCACATACCTATAATATTTAAATGGCAATGTAATACCCATCTCTGACAAAACCATAGAAAAAAGGGGATACAAATGAAGAACCATATTGTATCTGTATATGCAAAATAGGATAGATATATAGCTATTTCCTCTTAATTCAGTGAATAGAAATATCTGTACTAATCGTGTTTATGGTCAGGATATCATGCCTGTATCTTGTACTATGAAAAGACAAAAATACGCCGTGTATTAGTTATTGAAACTGTCCTACCAATCAGTTTTGAAAGTATTTCATTGCTATTTGTTTCTCAATAAAATTATTAAAAATAAAAATGTCTCCAGTTAGCATTATCACAAGCCTTCCTTTTTAATGAACTAAGAGACACTAATAATATAACTAAGTTATTTTTTAGTTATATTATCCCTCCTGTCCTTTTCTCTTTCACCCATTTTCTTCCTTCTAAACAATCTCTTCCCTTTTCCCAGTATCTATTGTACATTTTAGACCTCATTTACTCTTTCAGTTTCTCACACTGGGGAGACAGTGTGATACTTACACATGTGGGTCTGTCTAATGTCCATTCTAATCATGGGTTTCTGTGACTGTGTTGCCCTGCTGTCAAAGATAAAGACTCGGTGAAGGTTAGGGCTCCCTCTTCTCTTCATGCAGTCTGAGGGTTACAGAGTTCCGATTTTTTCCCCATCCATATAGTCAGCCAAGTCTCATACTGAACTTCCTCCCTATCACTGCCAATGTCACAATGAAGCCTTAACAACTAACGTATCTCCACAAACAGGGAATTTTGAATGCTTACATTGAACCTGGGCCACTTACCGCAATCCCCACTCTCCACACATTAAAAACAAGACTGTTCAGTGTCAGGTACAGGAACTACCAAGATCATACAGCCCTGTCTCTAACCTAGAGAAACTTAAACTTCTGTGGGACAATGAGACAAAAAGGTTTTGAGTGGTCAAGTTAAGAAGCCCATAGCAGTTAGGTGTTTCAAAATTATATCTATCATCTTGGAACTGTTGCCCCTAATTCAAAAGCCCTGAGTGTTCCTGGCAAGGACAAATGATTCTTTCCTCCCTGCCCACTTTTCTAGTTTCTCCCACCAGCAAGCTGTTATGAAGCCTTCTTCAAACCCTGAACATGAAGCAGCCACTGGCTGAGAGCACTGTATGCACCATCTCCTGCAAGAAGCAAAACAAAATAAGAGTTGCTATCTTCCTATCACAGGTTAATCAACTGAGTTTCAGAAAGGCTATGTAACATGGCCAAAGTTGTACATCTGGTGTGCGGCAGAACAGGGGCCTAAACTCCTTCATGTCTCCAAATCCTTACTCTTGGTTGGGCTGAGCTGCTTCCAAATCAATCACCTCCACTGCTCCCTGCCTGTTCATTTGCTCTGTTCTGCACATGCTCTGACTCAAGTGAATAAACCAGACACTGATCTTAGATTTCTATCCTTCTGATTGTCTTTAGAACTCTTAGAAAAGTTCACCCTTTCTTACATTTGGTCCTGACTGAAGGCAGCTGAGGAAAGGCTTTCTCATAGATAGATAGATAGATAGATAGATAGATAGATAGATAGATAGATAGATAGATAGATAGATAGATAGATAGATATGAGAATATATATATATATATTCTACTCCTCAGTGGTCACTTATTCCATCTTTAAATATTTATAGCTCTCATTTCTGTAAAACACTCCCATCAGTACTATGGTTGAAATCTAGGTATTGGCTTGGTGCTTTTGCTACTAAAACAGAACACCTGAGACTGAATAGTTCATAAAAAACAGGAATGTACTGGCTACTAGTCTGAAGGCTGTAAACCCTGATAGCATGAAAAGCATATGGAGGGGATTTTTACTCTTATCATCTCAGGGAAGGACAAACGGGGGCAAGAGAATTGAAGGGAAAGAGAGACAGAGAGAGATCAAGTTCAGTCTTTCCTTAAGACACCACTCCCACACAGCACAGATCATGTCCCCTCCTGACCTAATCAAACACTTCTTAAAAGTGCCACCCCTCAGTAGAGTTTCCCACACATTAATCTTGGAAAATACATTCAAATCTTAGCAGTCACTGGTGGGAACAATATGGATCTTGGGTTCAGACATATTTTTGCCTTCTTAGTCTAGTTCATTATTTATCTGTCTTTGAGCAAATACTTAACTGAGGCTTGGAAAGATACAATATCATAGAGATATCAATTCTTCCTAAACTCACTTCTAAACTTATTGCAACTTTTGATTAAAATTACAAAGTAACTTTTAATTAATGTGGCAGGTTAGCCTTGCACACCTAAAAATGAGTAACAGAAACAAAGATTTGCCCTTCTGGTTACTAAGAGTTATCACAAAGTAATGATCAAATCAATACCATATACAGTATGGTAGATTTGTTTACTAATGAGAGCTTTTCTTTTATCCTTAAGTGAAGTTTTATAGATTTCTACAAAAAATTTTTACAAAACACTCAATAAATTTATTCCTTGACACTCAACAAGTTTTCTCACTATATTTCTTTTCATTGGATTTTCTTCCTGGTTATTTTGATTGGTGCCATAAAGCTATGTCATTTTTATAAGTTGAAGTTGTGTTGGATGAACTGTTAAAGCCAGTTCATTAGTTCTAATATTTTATTGTTTAATATTGATTTTTATGTGTACAAGTTGCAACAATGTAACAATTTTCAATTCGTATCTTTGAGTCTTCATAGCTCTTTTTTTTTTTTGGTAGAACCAGGGTTTGAACTCAGGCCTTTGCACTTGCCAGAGAAGCACTTGTTCCATCGAGCCATCTCCCCGGCCCTGTAGCTCATTTATTTCTAACCTTCATGACTTTCCAGCACAATCTTGAGTAATGAGGATAATAGGGACCTTATCCTATTTTTCCTGGAAAGAGAATATTTTTGGAATTTTCTTATTGTGTATTCATAGATTTGTGGTTTAGCTTAAAAGCATTGCCTTGTCTTCCAAATTTACTTAAATTTTTTTATCATGAATGTATTGAATTTTACTAAATACATTTTAGGAGCATTTAAGATACTTATAAGACTTTTCTCTACAAATATTTTAATGTGGTGAATTAGAATTTCAAATATTGTCCAATTCCCAAAATATCCCTACTTGGTCATAATGAAGTATTTATTTTGAAACAATTCATTTTAATATCATTTCATATAGAAATTTGACCCTTTTCTATTAGATTTATTTTTATATTTTTTCTTGCCCTATCATTTCAGATAATGGAAGTCATAAAAGAGTTCTGTTTTATTGCCCTCTGGAAAAATGAATTAAATAGAGTCATAACCTATTCCTTAATGTTCTGGCAAAGGAAGTTATCCTTAAAACAATCCTGGCCTAGTTCCTTTTGGAACTAGGCAGAAATTTTTAAATAACTATACACATTTAACATAGTAGTCTTGAAACATTCTCTATTAATATAAACTGAATTTTATAACACAAAAATTTTTTTTTTCTCTGAGGCTATCTAATGTGGATTCAAGAACTGTTCCTATTCTTCACCACTTTAATAATGCCTAATGTTGCCTATCACAATATATCTATATATATATATTTTTTTCATTTTGGATATACACAACAGTTACATTTATCATAGAGAAGATATACCTGGACATATTTTGTTTTCCTTTCCCTCATTCTCCTACATTCCTTGCAAAGTCTCTTCATCTGCTTATTTATAAAAGCTTTGTTTCCATTTTTTTCTTCTGTTCTCTGTTTTCTTGTCCCTTCTTTCCTTTCCTTTTCCTCCTCCCTTTTTCCTTTTGTTATTTAAACATTTTGATCCCATTTTCAAATATCTACAAATTTCAGATACAGCTTATTATCCTGCTCTATGCTCCTCTCACCTTACCTTACCCCCCCAAAAAAAACTGCATGAATTTAATCAAAATTATAATGAATCTTCAGCTTAACTTGAATAGAATTATTATCTTGACAGTACAATAGTAAGTCTTCTAGGAACATGAAATATCTCTTTAGCTGACCTTATGTATTTTTTTGGTAGAAATGTTTCAAGGTTTTTAATCATATAGTTCTTATTTTTGTTTGATTTATCCTTGTATATTTCATATTTAGATGCTATTATCAGTTTTTAACTTTCTATTTTTGTTTATTGCTAGAATATAGAAACACAATTATCTGTCTGTTGACCTTGAATCTTGATAAAAATTTATTAGTTCTCATAGTATTCCAATGTGCTTCATCAGATATTCTACATAGACAATCATGTTTTCTGAGAGCAAAGACATTTATTTCTTCCTTCTCTGTGCAAAATCTTTTATTTCCTTTACTTTCTATATATTGTGCTGTATGAGACACCAGTATAGTATTCAATCAAAATGGAGAGGGTTTCTTCAAAAAGCAAGTAAACCCTGAAGTGGAAAATTTTCAAAGTTCTTGATCTTGTAAAAGCTTTCAGAAGGAAGTAGAAAAGAGCCGTTAAAGATTCTAAATTCAAAAGAAAACACGTTTTTAGTAATTTTGATCAGCTAATGAATCTTTATTTTGACTAACATTCATATATAAATCTTGTTATCAGTAAGAAGCTACATGGAGTATTGGAGCTTATTTTATATTTCTTCATAATTTGATTTGGTAGAGTTTCTTAGAAGATCCTTGATTAAGACTTTTCCATGTGAGATAGTTGAGGAGAAGCAGCCTGTAGGAATCATGGAACCATTATGTGTGCTCACTAAATATCACCAAGATAAATGGCTGGGGAGGGGAGGCCAGTGGGGACAACCTGTGTCTCTATGGCCTCCAGTTTCCTTGCCCTTTTCATTTGCGCTCTGCCGGGACCTGTACTGGGAAGTGCAACTTCTGTAGGCATTCAGTAACCTTCCTCTGACATCTAAAATAATAAACACATACACATACAGGCACAGGCACACATGCATGCACATGCACACAGGTATGCACACACATTACCTCCCATGTTGGTTTCTCATGAAGGACGCCAATGAAAGTTATTCTAAATCACAGTGCAACTTTGGAATTTATAATACTGCTATTGTGACTACTCAAGATATCTTGATTAGAAGGCACCAAGAAGGAAACCAACCCTAAATGTTCTGAAAGGCTCTCATGACTTAGTGCATAGCTCACAGAAGTTCACGTCAGCTGTTTTAATCAGGACTTGATAGTACTAGAACACACCCATGTCAGAGGCCCATGCTGGAAGCAAATTCCTGATTTCCTAGTGTTAGATGTTTTGTGGCAGCAGCAGCAGCAGCACAGCAGTGAAGCAGAAATAATGGGGAGGGGAGCCTTTATTAACTCTGGAGACATAGAAAGGATGGAGGGCAGGGAGATGGGCAGATCCTCTGACCTGAGACAGAGAGGATATGGACTTTATAGACTTTTGCTAGGGTCAGAGTTTAAGGGGGCAGATTCAGAGACACACAAGGAGCTGACTGAAGGCTCCTTGGTGTGGGCAGGAAAGGTAGGAGAGCTGGAGTGCAGGAGGAGGAAGTGGTCATTGGGAAGATAAGCTGTTGTTTTGGGGACTCAGCCATGCTGAATCAGGGCCGTGATAATTTACCAGTGTGTACTTTGGCCTGAACCTATCACCTAGAATAGGAAAGATGCTGTAAAGCATGATCAGCCAAAATGATCGCTGCTCAAAGAAAAGGTGGCAACTGCCCACAGACTTTTGGAAGACACGCTGGGGATCTGGGCCAGGATCACCAAGTTATAGGACATTTAGAGATTCATTTCAGCTAGCCCTCCCATTTTGCTGCTGAACAGATTGAGCCTTGAAGTACTTTGACTTTATACGAAGTCTCCCAGCTGAAGATTGGGCATGGTGGTGTGCACCTGTAATCCCAGCATTTGGGAGGCTGAAAAACAGAAGGATCACTATGAGTTCAATCTGTGTAGTGAGATCCTGTAGGAACTGCACTAAATACATAAAACACACACATACACACACACACACAAACACACACACAAACTCTCCTAGCTGATGATCACAAGAAACAGTACAAGAACTTGGATTCTATTAGTCAAATGCTCTCACTATAACATCATGTTTTTCCTAGAATCGTTTTATATCTTCCACTACTTGTCTTGTTAAATATTAAAGCAAGTAAAGAAAAAAACATGGGGTTAGGGCCAGGGAGATGGCTCAGCAGTCTAAGTGCCTGCCTAGCAAACTCAACGATCTTGAGGTTTGATCCCAACTACCACACGCCATGCCAGGCCCTGAATCTTGGGCATACCATGCTGGCCATCAAAACCAGGCATGGTGGTGCACACCTGTAATCCCAGCACTGGGGAGGCTGAGACAGGAAAATCATTATGAATCCATGTTGCATAATGAGACCCTGTACCAAATAAATGAATAGAAAAACCTGGGTTTACCTAAATTGCCCGAATAATGGTCATTCTGCTTCTCTGGGCATGACTACATACAACATCTGACAGTCCACAGATGAACAGATTCAAAACACTTTCAATTGTAAGTCCCCCTGAAAGTGACTATAGTGAACAGTAAACAAATTACCTCCCCATAGGGAATCCAGCACACTTTATCATCTCTTCTGTTCTTTCATTCTTGAAACACTGTACCTAAAACCACTGCAATGTTCATCTGATTATGATATAAGCAAACATCCTTTTTCTACAGGAAAGAAGATCAATATGTGAATTAATGATCTCTAGTCTAGGTTCTTATGTCTATAGTAGAAAATAATCAATATCAATAGCTAGCTCCATGGATTATCAAATCTGATAGATGTTTCTCACAAATTCATTTTTTGTCATGTTACTGCTGTGGTGTGAATATCTGTGTTCCACCAGAATGCTTATGTTTATTCCCCTAACACACTAATATCGGGAAGGGGTAACTTAAAGAGAATATCATGAATAGGTACAAAATCTTCCTGAGTATAGTCAATGCTTTAACAAAAGGCCCTAGAATAGCCCTGGATCCTTCCACCATATGAGAAGAGGCTGTTGGTGAGCCAGGAAAGGGTACCCTTATCAGACAGGGAGCCAGCCCTACCTCTAGAAGAATGAGAAGTAAATTCTACCTAATTTAATGCTTTCAGTGGTCATCCACCTTGCCAAATTTCATTACTTCTTAGAGCTAAACTATATTCTATTGCATGTATATATCATATTTTGTTTATTGACCATTTGATAGACATTTGGGTTCAGCTACTTTTCAACACTTATGAAGAAAGTAGTTATGAAGATTGATGCACAAGTTTCTTTTCAGGTCCCTGATTTCAATTGTTTTTGATTAATTAACTAAGAGTAGACTTGCTGGCTAATATGGTAATTTTACATTTAACTTTTCAAGAAACCACCACATTTCTCCACAGTAGTTATAACATTGTATATTACTACTAGCAACATTTTTCTTTGTAAAAGCTTGAAAATAAATGAAAAAAACAAGACAACAACTACAATGGCCACTTAAAAGCCAGTGGGGTCAACGTGATCCTTGCTCAGATTTGATCAGCGTTAATTGCTGGATTAATTCACCCACTTGGCTCTCATGGATTTATTTTCTCCACTGTGGGTGAGAAATTCAATGTATTTATCCTCATTTTTTTTTTCTAATGAAACTAACCCACATATTGATTTTCTTTCCCAAGGAGAAAAGGTGTTTCCTTGTAGCATAATCACGTGAGCACCACAGGGACAATAGCTACAGGGATGGGAAATGAAAGAAATAGTAAATCATTTCTCTGAGTGGAAATCATTTTGTTTGCTGTTGACTTTCCTCGGGATTGAAAATTAAAGGTTTTTGAATATAGTATACTAGTGATCTATTTTTCAAAGCACTCTGAAAGCTGGACATTTTTCTACTGCACTAGAAAACTGGTGGATCTGTGAGGTTGTTAATTGAGGTTATTTCACCAAATTACACCATAGGAAGAGCTAGACAATTGCAACTTTTTGGTCTGTAGCTAAATCTAAAAATTTCCCAAACTCCCATGTCTTGAATTCTATCAGTCAGTCAACCTCTGACATGTACTGAAAGTCCACCAGGAGCAGGAGATTGGTACAAAGAGAAATAGTGGTTTCAGCTACCTCCTCAAGAACCTTATAGTCAATTATGATGGACAGAAGACAAACTAGTAATGGAAATGTGGGATCACTTTAAACAATGTACATGTATGTACATGTGTCTGGGACAGTGTCCCCATAAAAGGAAGAAAAGTCATGTAACTTTGAGCATAGAGCCGCATTGCTAACTATGAGCAGGGAATGACCTGAGGTTCAGCCTGTCGCAAGAGTCCAAGCTTTGGCTTTCTCCTAACAGTAGGAACCTAAGCTAGCCACTGAATTGTTCTAGAACTCTGCTTGTCCACATAAATGAAGCATTGGGTCATTAGTCATTTTTGAGCTCTGGAAAGATAAGAACTATTTTCTTTTCTCTAATGAATGCAATCAAATGAATCTAATATAAATGTAAACCCAAGGCTTTCTCTAGGGACCTTAAGAGGTCCCTTAAACTGTATGATGAAATTCTAGAGCTACCAAGGACACAATTTCAATCCTCTAGTGTAGACATTTTTAAAGATACCTTGTTCCATTTAAGCATGAATCTCAGCTCCCCACCCCCACCCATGTGGTGGCCACACCTGTAATCCAGCACTCAGGAGACTGAGGCAGGAGGATTCCTGTGAGTTGAAGGCCAACCTGAACTACATAGGTCAGATCCTTTCTCAAAAGGCACAAACAGAAAGAAATAAGGAAAGGGAGGGAGGGAAGGAATCCTAGAGCTAATGTGGGACACAGACACAAGAATCATTTTCTGCAGTAACCTTTATATTTCCAATTTTTCATGACCTACTATTGCCATAGGCAACTGAATTAGAAATATTATAGGCAAACAGGGCCAGGCCCTGAAGGAGACAAAATGGAAGATAAGGTGACTTTGCGACTTGGAAGAGACAGACACTTCCATATGGGCCACACCTCAAGACCAAGATAAAAGAGGAAACATACAGCTTCATACTTCCTTAGGGATGGACATCAGGGAACAATATTCTAAATAGGTATCAATCACCTTGAAAGCACCCAAATGAGTCACTAGACAAACCCCCAACAGGAAGAGACCCTGTCCCATATTTAAGCCTGCTTGCTACATGACTTGCTTCCGCATTTTATACTGCATTTAATCAATTTTACCTAAGCAATGGTGCTTGCAATCTCATTGGTTGACTATAGTTTTGTCCCACCTCATCCCCACCTAAGTGAGTTTCCAAGTCTTCTCCACCACCTTTGACCCACCTCACCACATGGTTTTACTCTATAAAAATCCCTGGAAGAGACAGCTTCCTGGGGCTGGCGAGATGGCTCAATGGAATAAGTGCTTCCCTGGCAAGCTCAGGGCCTGAGTTTCATCCGTGGTTCTGCAAAAAAAAAAAAAAAAAGACAGTTTCCTGGGGACAACTCGCTTGGGGTCCCCCTCTTGTCCCTCTCTCATACAGGAGCTTTCTTTCCCCCAATAAATATATTCTGCTTATAACCTGTGTTTGTTCCTAAAATTTATTCTTTGGATTTAGAGAACACAAACTAGTCCCAAGTACTTTTTAGGTTGGGAGATCATTTTTCTCTTGCATCATATGGAGGTCATCCACCCCAAGATCAGTTTTTCTCCATTTATTACTATGAACTTACTATAAGATGTGGCCAGTCAGAAGAGAAGATTAGAAGACATAAGAACTTTCCTCTTCTGGAGGAGAACAAGCCCTCCAGAATCAGCATGGGAAATAAACAACCCATTGATTCTAGGCAAAAAAAAAAAAAAAAAATGTAGTCAATTTCAACTCATGCTGAACTGATCTCATCTTTACCTTCACTTGTTGGGGTATGATTCTCATAAATCAAATATGTTTAATTCTTCTTCTAATTCATCTTCCCCAGTGAAAAGGTTTTCACCAACAGGAAGGGCTCAAAGGTTGCATTTTCCTTTCTCTCCACTTCCTTGTCCTCCTCCAACTCACTTTGATCACCATGTACCACACTACCTCTGGAAGTTTCATCTAGCTTGTTTTTGTCTTTATCTTAAGCATATGTGCTGAATTTCTCAGTACTGTCTACAGCAGCAAGAACTGTCTCATCTATGTGTCCTGTGATGGACAGGCTTAGCTCTGTCACCTACGGTCATGGAACCATGAGCCTCAACACCACCTGCTTCCGACACGTGGTGCAAATCTGGTTCACCCATCCTCATCACTGACCAGTTCAGGACAGAATTCAAAACACTTCACGAACCCTGAACACTAACACCATCCCTGCTTTGAAGTCAGCTTTCCTTCTTTCCATCCATAGCTCAAATCTATACCTTTTCTTGTGTTTTCTTTTTTATCTATTCATGAAAAGACTGTAGAGTGATTTGGGTGATATTTAGACTTAGGGCAGACCATTCTCTTTCAATAAGATCTAATGCAACTTCATCTTCCTTCTCTTCTTTCTTTGTACCTTTTTTCAACACAAATCCAAGAGGAAATCCATAGTGATACTACAATTTCACACACCCTCCCCTGCCCCATATGTCCAAAACCAGCCATACTTATTGTTTTCAATAGCTTCAAGGAAATGCTTGCAGACTATCTAAATTCTTGTCTTCTTTTTTTGCCTCACAGTGCTTCTTGCTACTTCAAGCTTTCTCATTACAATTATCCACAGCATCTTTTTCAAGTTCTGTATCTCTTGAATCTTTGTAAATACTTTGCTTTTCACAGTTGCTCTCCAAAATCAGGTCACGTGAGAACTTAGCACTTAGTTCATGGGTGGCAAAGTCATTATTTGCAATCTGCCTATTTACTTATTTTTTGAGCAGCAACTACAAGTTTGGACAGCTCATTTAGCTCTAGCTATCATCTTTCTTGAATTTCTTTTAAGCTTTGCATTGTACTATCTGAGGCCTTAAATTTTTATTTAAGTTGAGTAACAGCCTTGATAAATTTCTGTGGCTTTGCTCCTCCTTTGTTATTCTTTAGACCAAAAGTTTTGTCTTTAATAGTCTTTTTTTTTTTTGCTCCGACTTTGGCTGCCTACAGCCCAAACTTGCTTCTTGGGACACACTGCAAGGACAGGTGGCACCAGTCAGACTTTAGGAAAGATGAACACTAGACCTTAAGGGAATCTGGCACCACCACAGCAGGAGGAATACTAGAAGCCAGCGCCACAGCCCATGGAAAGCAAAGTGCTCCTTAACCAAAGAATCAGGACTATTTGCAACAGGTCGGAGTCACAGAGTAGTCAAGATCCATAATCCACTATACAAACAGTTTGGGTCATTTTGAATCCAGATTTATAGTACAGGATTCATAAATACTTATTTTGCATTTTGTATATGCAAAGCACTTTCTACTTCATGTACTGAGATTTTAATCCCTTAAGAAATACTCAGTTTATTATCATTTTAGGACAAACAAATGTTCTTCATTTGAGAAACATCAAAGAAAGTAAAGTAAAAAGGGAAAAGATTGTTCACAATTAGAACTTTCAAATCATGGATTTGAAAAAAATACATAAAACTGATCAGGTCATATCTTCTGCACCACACTGCTTGTGAGTCTGTACAGTGAGGTCCCAGTAGAGAGAAGCTGGTGGAACCCTGACTCCAAGCCTGAGCCATTGTGGGTTCCTGCACACTTTATTAATAGGGACAGACAGCAGATGGGAAATGGTCTGCATGAATGACCTTCACTGGTTGTTTTATTTTGAGGTGGGGCTCAAACAAGGACACACTGTCCCACAGCCCTAACCCCTAGGTACTTCTTTCTGTTACTCTGAATGTGTTTCTTATGCCTACACTTTATTATAATGGAGGCTTTAAAAAGGACCAGAAAATACTGAAATTTACTGGCACGCCTCTCCTGTAGATGTCTCATGAGGGCCTTTTCCTGTAGAAATCAAATATCCCATTTCTTAATAGTTTTGTTGAGTGTAATTCAGTAACAGGATTATAGCAAGGTGGCTGTTAACTCATTAAGAAGTATAAGATATAACATCAAGTTGCAATGCTTATATAACAAGAGAATCAATGTGTGTATTTTGGAAGCACTGTAATGAAATGATCTCAAAAGAATAGAAAAGATATAAAAAATGAATCTCCTTTTCCATTTTAAGTACATATGTATAATTGTTTGTTTAATGAACATTTATTTTAAAATGTCTATTAAATGTATAATTTGGATATTTGATAAATAATATAAATATATTTATGCATTACATTAATAAATGTATATAATATAATGTATCCTATAATCATTATCTATAATTATATTATGTACTTATAAAAAGAATTTCTAGAAAACCTTTTAGGTGGTACCAATATCACTTTGGAACTGAACATACATTAATTTCTTTTTACAATTTAATCATGTTAAGTCCTTCAAGCAATGAAAACTCTTGTCCATATTCATGCCCATTTGCTGTAGTGAAACTGCATTAAGCATTTTCTTTCTTTCTTTCTTTCTTCTTTCTTTCTTTCTTTCTTTCTTCTTTCTTTCTTTCTTTCTTTCTTTCTTTCTTTCTCTTTCTTTTTCTTTTCTTTTTTTCTGTCTTTCTGTCTTTCTCTCTTTTTTTTTTCCTTCTTTCTTTCTTTTTTTGTCTTTTTGAGACAGGGTATCACTATACCGTTCGGGATTGCCTTGAGTTCACTTTGTAGCCCAGGCTGGTCTCAAACTCTCAATGATCCTCCTGGCTCAGGAGGTTATCACTAAATACTGGAAAAATTGACTTCTTTTGATAAATTACTTTTTAGTGCAGAAAAATCCAAACATATACAAATTCAGAAACAACATGATCATAAACTCCCAGGGATCATTCTCTAACTCTACTTATTAACAACTGAAAGCTACAATAATCTAATTGATTCACCTACCCACTTTCTGCTCAGTCCATGAATAGATTACTTTGAAGCAAGTCTATAACATTGTACATTTCATGCTTAAACACCTCTAAATGATAAGACTCTTTAAAAAAACAATTCTTTCCCATGTCTGACAGCACTAAACAAAAACAAGGGGATACAAAGGAAGAACCGTTTTGTATTTACATATACAGAATAGTTAGGATAGATATACAGCTACTTTTGCTTAATTCAATGAGTAGAAAGATTTGCATTAATAGTGTTTAGACAGGATATCCTATTTGCTTCTTATGCTATGGATAACCACTAAGAAGATAACAATGTATAATGTATTAATTATTGAAACTGTCCTATTAAAAAATAAAATTTAAAATAGAAAAAATAAATAAAAAATAATTCTTATAACCCTAAGACCATAATTATACTTTTTAAAAAGTTAATGATAATTACTTACTGATATCAAGTATCCAGGAAGTTCAAATTTTCCTATTTTTTATTTTTATTTTTATTCTTTCGCATGATTTGTGTTCTAATACTTCACATAAAGCCAGTGAGTTTTAAATGGCTGGTTAGTCCCTTAAGTTCCCTTTCACCTATGGTAGAAGCATCCAATAAGAATGTAATAGGAGCTGTGGCCAGCAAGACAGCTCTGCAGACCAATGCACCTGCTTAGGCAAGCTTAGAGTCTGCAGCTCAATTCAGGCACTGCATGCTGTACCAGTGCTTCCTGCAGGGCAGGCTGAGCTGGCCAGTCCTGGTATAGTGGCACATGTCTATAATCCAAGCACTGGGGAGGCTGAAAGCAAGGAGAAGGATTACCAGGATCCTTCTAGAGATCACCAGGAGACTGAACTACATAATGAAATCCTTCAACAGCCAAATACATTAGAAGAAGAAAGAAGAAAGAAGAAAAGAAGAAGGAGGAGGAGGAGGAGGAAGAGGGGGAGGAGGTAATAAAAGCCATAGCTACATTTAAAATGTTAAAAAAAAAAAAAAATCCAGGTATTGTGGCACACACCTGTTATCCCAGTACTGTAGGAAGCTGAGGCAAGAGGATTACAAGTTAGAGCCCATCCTGGGCAATTTAGTGACTTAGCAAAAGCCCATATCAAAACAAAAAATAAAAACAGCATGGAGATATAACTCTGGATTCATCCAGACTCTTGAAACTTGGTATGTATTTTGCACTTCCAGAACATCTCAGTTTATGCTAACTGTATTTCAAGGTGTTCATATCCCCAAACATGCAGTGGTTACCTAATGAAGAATATTCAAGATGGATTTACATTCCAAGGCATAATTTTTTGGTAATCTGAAAAGCAAACCAGAGCTGGGGAGGTAGCTTGGTGGTCTAAGTGCCTGCCTGGAAAGTGCAAGGACCAGGGTTTGATCCCTGGTACCACATGCCATGCCAACCTTGGAACCCTGGGCACACTGTTACGACCACAAAAACCAGGTCTGGTTGTGCATGCCTGTAATCCCAGTACTGTGGAGGCTGACACAAGAGGATCACTATGCGTCCAAGCTGTGTAGGGAGACCTTGTACCAAATAAATAAATAATTTTTAAAAAGCAAACTTAAAAGAGCAGTATGGAAAAGATTTCTAAATAACTCTTTCTTACAAAAATGAGATGATCCCTTACAGTGTATCATATATATGGATGATAGCCTTGTCTTCCAAAGCTTAAACAAGACTCCTCAAGTTTAGTATCCACACGGTTATTTGGAAATACGATCCTTCATAATAGGAGTGTACAACAGGATATTAAAACATGACAGGAAGAAAGACTTGTGGAAGAAAAGACATGGTTGAGTTGGATTCTGCCACGGTCAACTGGGGGCGAAATCTGCTGGAAACTTCTGCTTGTGTGGGGGACAAACAAAAGTGTGTATGTGACCTACCTTCCATCTCCCAGTGCTAAAAGAAAGCCCCTCAGGTATTATAGCACTTCAAGAAGTAAATGTATGTATGAGTGCCCAACGGCTTTGTGGAATAGGTGAGCCAGGAGACAAACAAAAAGTATCTGCCTAGATAAACAGCACATTCATGGAAGTTCTGATCCTTGATGGCCATGCTGAACAAAGCGACAGGTACTGCAACACCTGGAGAAGGTAAAAGTAAGATCAAGAAGAGTCTGGAGTAGAACACCACAGGGATCTATTAGGATAAACTTATAAGTTGGAAGTAAATAAAAGTGAAATGAAAACGAAAATTATTTTCAGAGATCTAAGAGTTTTGATAGGGGGAAGGGATGCACAGTTTAAAAAGGCAACAGAAGGAGGAAAGAAAAAAATTAGAAATATTACATCATATAAAAACGAGGTATAAAAAGCAAAGTCACACCAATATGCTGAAGCTGTAAAAGGCCCAAGTCAATAACTGCTGACATTGCCAGTCGTACGGATAACCCACTACTATTATGGACTACTGGACTATGTTGTATTATTTTGCTGAATTCATTCACCTACAAAATTTAAATGGCAAAGGAATCCCCATCTCTGACAAAACTAAACAAAAAAGAGGGATATGAATGAAGAGCCATTTTCTATCTAAATATACAAAATAGTTAGGATACATATATAGCTACTTTCTCTTAATTCAATGAGAAGAAAGATTCGTACTAATAGTGTTTAGACAGGACATTATCTCTGCCTCTTGTACTATGGATAACCACTATGAAGACAGCAATATGCAATGTATTGATTCTTGAAACTATCCTACCAATCAGTTTTGAAACTGTCTCATTGCTATTTGTTTCTCAATAAAATTAATAAAAATAAATAAATAAAATATAAAAGAAATATTACTTCAGCTACACTCTCATAGACCCTAATATTTTTAAAGTCTCAGAATTCTTCAGACATAACAATATCTGAAATTCTAAACAGAACATATAATATTTTGGTTTTTATGTACTTATCTTTATTTTATTCTTCTGTGGTTTTGGAATTCATCAGATTTTCACATTATGCACAATAGCAAATAAATTCCTAGAAATAATATTTATTCCATGAACAAAATGTTCTAACTACCTATAGATGAGCTATTTTATAAAGCTCACGTCATGAGAACACCAAGAAACCTAAGGTGACATTTCAAAATAATGCCATTCAGTGATGCAAGAACATCCCTGGAGACTCTTCACTCAGTGTGATCCCCGAGCATATAGTACTACCAGAAAATCCATATGAAATACCAACTTTTGAGCATCTTCTTTTGCCTATCTAGGACGGCAGATATTCCACCTTCAACCAAATGAGCTGCTCTCTCAAGTATGATATGCTTCAGCCTGAAAATGGTGAAATTCAGAGATTTCAGGGTCTGTAAAATACTTTCACTAATCCTACGCTGTAAAAATGTTATGATCTGCTTTCCCTGCCTAGGTACATACTATAGCAGACACGTCATCTCTATCAATGCGCTTTACTGTCTGTTAAATGTCTGTAATGGTTTTAAAAGCCGCTGTGTTTATGGATGCCGCACGTGTTATGGGATCTTCTCTACACCTGGACGTCTGATTTTTGTGAAGTAGCTACCTAAAAGCATTACTGTTCTGGGACAAAAATAATTAGTCTGGAAATATAAACAGATTTAGATACTCATCTTGTATGCCAAAGATAATACTTCAAATGATAGCCCAATATCTCTTTCCTACAATTTCTTGAAGAGGATAAGTATTTCTTACTGAAAGAGTTGCTAAACTTACATGCATAATAAAGAGATGACAAAATCTTATAAAGCAGAAGGAAGAAGAGGAAAGGGAAGAGGTAGGGGCAGAGAAGAAAGAGGAGCATTGCCCTTTGAGTTCAAGGTCAAGAAGAGGAGAAAGGATCTCATTGGTGGGTCAAAAAAAGACATAGGAAGGCAAGATGTCAACACCTCTGTAGACTTGTGGCTACAGGGTAACCCTGTGGGAGGCTGAGGCAGGAGAATCATGAATTCAAGACCAGGCTGGGCCACAAAGACCTGATTGCAGAGTGAGACTCTGTCCCAAAAGACCAAAAATAAAGAAACACACACACACACACACACACACACACATACTCACACACACACACAACTGTGAACCAGAAAGCATGCTCCCCTTCAATGTTCTTTACAGATTTCTAAAGAAAATCCTTTTAGATCAGTACTATCCAATGCTTTCCCTAATTCTTTCATGAGTCTGTGTTTGCAAATGTTGCCACTTCTCTCCTCCACATGAAGCCCAAGTTGCATGGGGTATTAACCAGGTATCCCAGGGTAGCCTTGTTGACCATATACTTACTTGGCTTTATGTCTTGCATTTAATACTGATATCAGCTGCTTTTTTTTTTTTAAAGAGCTGGCCTTTTTTAAAAAATCATGCCTGGGCTTAGATTTGAAGTATTTCTTCAGAGTATAATGATTGTGGTTAAGTCTCCATTGCATTGATACTTACTTCATTTTGCTCACCAGACATGCATTGAGTGCCAAGCCTGTGGCAGGCCTGACCCTCAGAACTGAGAATTGGTGATGATCAATGATTGGATCTCACAGTGAAAGCATAATAGCTGCCAGTAATGGCACTGGAATATGCTCCAGAGCACCTTAATAGAACTGTTGAAACATACATATATGTCGTTAGCACTCACAGCACTGCAAACCCTGACCTGAGAAAAGTTACTGTGCTTGCTTTTCCCAAGTCAGAGCACACACCGAGATAACCTGTACTCTTGGTAGTTATGCATATGGTGGGTGAAAAGAGAAAAATGTAGTCATTCATCCAGATATATTGGCAATACTTAGAAGTTTCTGGGCAACTGCCTGATTTCCTTGACTTTCATCTTGAAATTTGACCTTATGTAGCCATATGTTGAGTGTTAGCACTGTCAGGAGAGCAGACCTGTGGTTTCAAGGGCACTTCCATCTGATTGGAGGTGATAACACAGCTGGCACCAAGTGGTGGCTTGTGATGTCTTCCTCCCCTTCCAGTAAAAATGGTTGGAGGATGTTCAACACCTGAAATTAGCCAGAACTTCCAGTTATACATCTCCTCATTAAATTTATCACTTCAGACCCTGAATTTTCTTGACATGGAAATCTTTTTTAAATAAATACTTGGACCTGGGAAGATGCCCAGTACATTAATCCTTGAACCATACAAAGAGAATCATTTTATAAATGGAAATAAGTCCTTTAGTATAAACTGGGCAATCATTCAATCACTAAGCCTTATTTTGCAGGATCCGATTTAATCCACTGAGTGTTCTGTTCTTTTCCACTCATCCAACTTGAGCCACAAATATGTTGCTCCTCATTCTGCTCTGTTTGGATATTTTTTTTTCTTATCATGACTTTGAGGCAGCCAGAAGAATAGTATCAGTGCCTGGAAATGAATTATGAATCATTGATTAACTTCATAAGGATAAGGAAAGCAATAATCTTAAATATACCAGTATTCTTTCTTACTCTATTTTTTTATGTATATATAAAAAAGTGCCATCAGCTTTCCTTGTAGAAGTCACAGGGACAGATATCCTGAAGAGAATGGGGAAGCATAAAATGTAAGGCAGATGAATGAAAAAATATGTTTCAATATATGTTTTTAGACAGAATTTATATGGACAGTGTAAGGGCCCGGATGTAGAGAGTAGGAAGTGCGGACATTGTAGCTTTATCTTTAAAATATAGCTTGCTGCGTTCCACAAAATGAAATGTAAACACAAAGGCAGTGTGCTCTTTCTCTGCTGTGAGTCAAACCAGCATGGATGTGTGAAGGCCCATTGACGGATGAAGGCTGCTTCATTCAGAGATGCCCTGGTGATTCGACAGAAAAGTACATCTGTATTTGAAAAGCTCAGCCTAAACCAAAAATAAAAAGAAACAATAGTACCTGAGAATTACCCTCATACACCAAGGTTAACTAAGTTCAATAAATGGTTAAGTCTGACTTAACACTTAAAATAACCTATGATTGGGCTGGAGAGAGAGCTTGGAAGTCTAAGTGCCTGCCTGGCAAGCACAAGGACCTTGGGTTTGATCCCTGATACCGCATGCAGTGCTGGCCGAGAGCAGAGCTGGCCACCAAAACCAGATGTGTCGTGGTACACACCAGTAATTTCGGAGCTAGGAAGGCTGAGACAGGGGGATCACCATGAGTCTGGGCCAGATAGTGAGACCCTATACCAAACAAACAGATAAAACATCTTTAAAAAATTTTTAAATAAAATAAAATAATCTCTGGTCTGTAAAAAAGGATGATTCCAAAATGAATGTGGTCACACTTGGTGTCAGACTCAGAGTGAAAACTGACTGTTTCACTCTGAGGTGTGTCTTTCTAACTCAGTCCTGTGAAGGCACTTAACTAGGCCCCTCCTTTTTTTTTAAAGTCAGTGTCTTCCTATTCTGTATGTAGAAAAAAACAAAAACAAGTAAGTCATATACAGCCTCTTTAATATTAGATTCAGAGGATAAGTGCTTGTTGTAACATTCCCAGTCATAAACTTTTATTAGAAAAATTTTGTTAGTATAGATTTATTAGTAGAGATGATGTCAGAAGGTCTAGTTACTCTGGGTTTTCCTAGTCCAAAGTTTATTTTTCAATCCCAAAACTGACTAGCAGTCAGTTATTTAATTTCTTTCTGTTTTAAAAATTATTTTTTTATTTTTTAAAGAGAATGCAAATTAGAATTAAAACAAAAAAATTACATGATACAGAATTTCACTTAACAAAGTAATACAAATTTCACAATATTTGTTGTAATACATAGTGTTGTCTTCCAACCAGTTTACATGTTACCAGACATTAAATTGTTTTTAAGTGGCTGTGTCTGAGTCCATTATTTGCTTGGCTCTAGCCTTCTTCATTAATAGAACTCTGCTAACTCAGGATGTCAGATTTAGCTATATAGAAAACAATGAATCAATGTTTTATTAAAGTATGTATGAGATATTACACACAAGATCCCTACTTACACTTGAACTTTGGATAACTTGACAGTGTTTAGTGTTTCATAAATATTATATATTTCTATTAAAATGTTTTTTACCTGAAAACAAAATAATTGGAAATTCCTTGCTAGGCAATGCCATGAAATACTTATGTTTCTACTCAACTAAGATTACATTTCCAAGAGTCAGATTATTGTATCATCAATTTCCACCAATGAGGTGGAAGTTTATGTTGAGTGAAATTCCTAGAAAATGACCTTGAAAGAGAAGGGGGTAAACTCTTCTTTCTTCACTCCATTCTGTACATTGCTGTCAGAGAAAATATGACAAGGGCAGAAGAGCAATCTTAGGTTATAAAGAAGAGAGCATACCATAGCTCTAGTAAGGAAGTAAGGAGCCTTGGTGCCAGACACATCATTTTGTTAATATACCAGCGACATGCAGCCTCTTTGTAAATGGAGGAGGTGGGGGAGGGAGGGAGTGAAGAGGAGAAGGAGGAGGTGGGAGAGTGAGGGGGTTCTGTCTTACTTAGATAATCATTTTTCTGTTATATTCAATTAAATCTAATCCTAATGGAAATAGTAGTTTACATACTTAATGATTTATAAGCATCCCAAAATTAAGATCTGTAGAACAGGAAACTCTGTGGAAAACAAAGTACTTCAAAGGCTCATGAATGCTCAGAGTCACATGGATTTTCACTGTCCCTCTAGCTTTCTCTCACATGTAAACAGATTCCTTTAATTTCTAAAGCCCTAAGTCTTTTAACTTCCTGTCCTGCTTTCCTCTTAATGGTTAGCCTTAGCACTACAGAAAACAAAATGATCATGACATTTGTTGTAAAGCATGAACACCAGGATAAACTATGATTAGCAATTTCATTGAAAAGGTTGGGCCACCTCAATAGAAGTACTTGATTAATACTTTACGAGTATATTGTCAGGTACTAGACATGAGAGGAATAAATTAAAATAATTTAATATTTTGGAGCAACTTTGGCTTTGGAAACACATAAAAATAAATTTCAAATAATAGAGAAACCTTGTATAAAGTGAAAGAGATCAGTATATGATTCCCTGAAGTTTTCCCAGATAGGAATAATTTTTATGTAAAATTCATTGCCCTAAAGGGCAATGTCAAATTTTTCTCAGTGTTTGAGACTTGCCAACTTCAACATTTCTCTTGAGGACATGAAAAATGTTGCCACTGGCAGACATTCCCCATAAGTAGGAAGGCAAAAACAGTGTTAAATAGTGGAACTATGAGAACAGGAGTCTAAATACTTATTATTGTATTTTTCCAGAATCTTTGATGAGAAGACTTAAAGTTTATTCATTAAAGGGCATAGAAATATAAGGAGAGGAGATGAACAGGAGATGTTCAAAGGTAACAAAATCAAACTTAAGGCTAAAAGAAGACATTAAGAAGGTTATAAAATATGCAGGTTGTTATAAGAAAAACACAACCATCACTGGTAGATTAGAAATTTTACTGTGCTTAGAATCTGTAATGAACTGATTCCTTTTGTTCTAAAATCTATCTTCCTATAGAGCCTTGGAACCTGACCTATTTGGAAACAGGTTCTTTGGAGGCAAAATGAGTTCAATTGAGGTCACACTGGTTCAGGTGGGCTCTGAATTCAAAGACTAGTGTCTTTACAAAAACAAAAGAGGAGGGGCCTGGGAGATGGCTCAGTGGAATAAGTGCTTCCCTGGCAACAAGCACAAGGGCCTGAGTTCAATCTCCAGTTCTGCCAAAAAAAAAAAAAAAAGAGGACCGCTGAGATCCATATTGGGAAACAGGGATGATGAAAGATTGACAGCCGCAGAAACTAGAAGATGGATGTGGCCAGGTGCCCTCAGATGCCCCCCCACCCAACCTCAACAGTAGGAATCAATCCAGCTAACATTTTCATTTGAAACTTCTGAAGAGAGAACTTAATTCTCTCTGATGAAGCCATACAAGTATTGGTGCTCTGTTATGGCCATTGTAAGAGACTAATGTCTCATCCAGCCCTCACCTCAGAATGCAAGCATTTGCAAAGGCTGCCATTGGATTGCGCAGCACTCAGAGAACCTTGATGCTTATTTTTCCATTTCTTTGTGTCTTCATCCATGGATCCTATTGACAAGCACTTTTTTTTTTCAGAATCTTTGTTTGTTTAATAACCTTTTGTTCTGCCTGCCAAGTTGGGATGACTGTTAAATTATGGCTTTTGTTGAAAGCTTAGTTGCTTATGTTTGTATTTTGTGGCTTCGGTGCCTGTTTTATTTTTAAAAGAAAGGAAAGTAAAATAAAAGGAAATGAAGCAACGCAAAATTTAATCAACATTTCAAGGTCTCTAATCCTCTCCAAATACAATAACATGATCAATGTGTCTTACATATGCTAAGCATGTGGGATCAGATACATAATATAGAGGATTTGCACACAATCCATCCTGACCTAACCAAGAGGGTTTACCCTTGTTTCCTCCTCACATTGACAGTCTATTAGGGGAAAAAGAGTTGTATTCTTATGCACGGGTAAGAATCTATGATCTGGTGTCTGATGAACACTGAGGGTCTCTTAGGAAAATATTATTCTACCTTTTTTTTCAAAACAGCATTGAGAAAATCATTGCTTCCAGTTAGACCAAAAAGACAAAGGGATATTGGAGATGTCTTTGAAATTTAATGAAAAGGTGCATTACATTTTATATATTTACATAAAGTGATAATAAATCAAATATTAAACTTATGGAAATAGTAATGTACATTGTATAAGCATTCTGGGTAATTTTGTTTCAAACAACTGGATTCAGATCTTCTAAAACCAGACCTCCTGAATGTAGAAGGGTTTTAGGAGAAACCAGGTAATTATTATTTACCAAACATTCAGAAATTTAATATTTTTGTGAATATAATTATTTTAGAATTCTTACTGTCATGAGTTCCTTAGTAATCATATCTTGAAGGTAAAGTCTAAGAAGATAGTGGCAGAAAAAATTCTAAACTGACTACCCCCTGTGAAAATAGCTAGATCAACTAGATAGGAGCCCAGTAAACTATGGTTGACCTTAAATTCCAAAATACATGTAATACACAAAATACAAAGGTATGAGCCATACTGATAGCTATTGGTTCCTCTGGGATCTCAGGAGCAGTGAAGAAGGAGGCAGAAGGGCCAATGTCACCGAGGACTTGAGGGCAGGAAAACTTCAAATGTACCTCCTATCCCAGCACTACTTCTAGTTACTGTGCTGCTTTGTGATGCATTGCTGACTCCCACCTGGGCTTCAAATTAAATTTAACCTGCCAGCTTTGGTGATGCTAAAGGAGCAGACTTGTCTTTGAGCAAGCCTCAGTGTCCAATTACCAATTCTCAGAAAAACTGGAGAACAAGGAAGCATGTTGTATGGAACTATAGATACATGGCCCACAGTATCCTGAATTTGGAAAATTGTCCAAGTCAAATGTCTTCATTCCTCAAAAAAAAATAGAATAAAAAGAGAGGGGGACAATATTTAGATTTTAAAAGATATTAGAAACACTCGTGACTGGTTAAAAGGAGCAAGTCTAAATTATGATATTCAAGGACACATACTTATAAGATAATAGCAATAGCAAAAGCTACAGAGAAATTCAAGGAAGTGTCTGCAAAATCTGAGGTACTGGTTACATTTGGGGGATTGAGAAGGGACTGTCATTGGGCTGGGATACACTGAGAACTATCATAGAGAGCCTGACTCCTCTTCTGATGACTGTATGACTGTTGATAATGATCAGGCCCCATTCCTCCCTCTCTGCTCTGTCCCACTCCTGGGCAGGTCAAGCCCATGTACTCTCCCATTGACTTCATCAGGAATGTCAGACCATGCAATTTATGTCAAGGCCTGCTGGAAACCTACTGTCTCTCTCACCAGGAAGTTTCATTGTATAAGCAATAAATTTTTTTATCCCCGATTCATGCATGGTTGTTGAAATCATCAGCCTCAACATCTAAGCCATATTTCAGGTAGGGATTGATCCTGCCTCTGTAGCATGACCGCAATTAGATGTCCAAGGGTAGCCAGGAACGGTCTACTTTGCAACCCACTGCATTTATTAAATCGCCCTACATAAAATACAGCTAGATCTAGAAGATAATCAAGAAAACTCCCAGAGGCACCCAGAGGACAAAATGAATCATTTGTTTATTATCATTTTGGAATTTCTGGACCCAAATAAATGATCTGACAGAGAAAAATGCAATTAGTAAGCGGTTTGTTGTAGACAGAATCTTAGCTGCCTACATGTTTTCTAATCACATTTTTCTCCTCTTCTGTTGCAGATTTCTTCCATCTCTTTGTGGTTTGGGTAGGGAGTCAACCACAGAGGCCTAGTGTTATCAAATATAACCCACTCCTGTGTTATGGAAAGAGCTTTGGCTTGCCTGATCTGATTGATTTCTTTCAGAGACATGGTGGTTGTTCTCAGTGTTCTTTTGTCAAATATAAGATGATCATATTTAGTTATAGTTTTATAGTTGTAGCTGCAGTTAGAGTTATATTCTCTTGTTCCATCTGTTGTTTTGTTTCTCTGTTCTTTTACCAGCACCAACCTGCCTCGATTGCTTAATTTTCATGTAGGTCTTGAAGTTAAGTAGAGTGTGTGCTCTGACTTTGTTTTTCTTCAGTAATGAGTGAACTCTCCTGGGCTTCCTGTGTCTTTATATACAGTGTTAGTATCCACAAAAGACCTTGTTTAGTTTTTGACTGGGAATCTGTAAGTCAAATTGAGAACAAGTGACAATTGATAATACTGGGACTTGCTGCCCATGAACAGGGAATATCTTTTCATTTATTTCATTCTTTCATATTTATTTCATCAGAATTTATTTAATCAGAGTTTTGATGTTTTTCCATATATACTATATACATATATACATTTTGTTCAACTTATACCTAAGGTTTTTGAGAGGAAATAACTACTATAAGTGTTCGTATATTTACAATTTCAAATTCCCCTCATTTATTGCCGGAGTATAGGAATGTGATTGAATTTTTGCATGTCAAACTTCTTGTTTTTGGTGGCAGGCTCAGCCCACCCTGGGGACAGGGCCAACATGGCATGTGGTGCTGGAGATCGAACCTTGGTCCCTGCATGCTTGCCTAAGCTTGCCTAAGCAGGCGTTTTAGACTGCTGAGCTACCTAGCTGGCTGTGCATGTTAAACTTCTATCTTGAAGCCTTGCTGTAATCATTCATTAATTCTAGGAACTTTTAAATTCTTTCAGATTTTCTACAGAGACAATCATGTCATATGTTAAAAAGTAGTATTATTTCTTCCTTTCTTATATGCATAACTTCTGTCATCCCCATTTTCAATTGTGTGTTTATCTCCATATAAAGTTCATAGTAGCAGTTATTTTCTTTTCCCCTTGAAGATACTACCCACTAATTTGTGGTTTTTTTATTTCTGTTGAGATCTGCTACTAATTTAATTGTTGTTTCTTCATAGCTAACCTCTTTTTCTCTAACTGCTTTTTAAGAGATCCCTTTTGTCTTTCATGTTATGCAATTATAAACATGAATCTAGACTTGCAAGGAACCCTAACTTATATCACCCTCACTCTGTTGTGGGCATTCTGGCCTCTCTCTGCTCTGAGTAACCCCTGGGACAGAGGATGGATTTCCTCCTCAGGCCCTTGCTCAGTGTCACGCTACATGATCGGTGGGCAGAAATGATGCTTTAGTTATAAGCTGTCTTCCCTGGAGAGGATGACAAGCTCTGCTTTCTCTTGCTCCTTGGAGGTGGCTAGAAGCAGAGCAACCAAGTAATACAAGTTGACAGCTCAAGGTGCCCTCACCTACCATTGGTGTCTTGCTATTGCACCTGTTGACACAGGAACCAGGACCACAGACCATATGAGCTGGGTATCCTTCTGGCAGGGGATTCTGGGAGTTATCAGACTCTCTCCCAGTGTTCCCAACCCATAGTGGGACAAAAGAAGAGGGGTTTCCTGAGAAATCTGAATTCCTGCTATCAGTGGACATTGTGCTGTTAAGATTTTTCCACTGAAAAAGGCAAAGAACTACAGAGACTTCCTTCACCTCTCAGAATGTATAACTCTCCACCTTGAAATGTACAGGCAGCTGTTCAGAGACACAAGTGCCAGACTTAGAGTGAAATCTGCAAGCCTGTGCCATGATCTTCCTCTTCCCTCCCCTATGTGTCTCTACTGCAAGCTTTCATTGTGAAACTCCTTTGGAGAAAATGAAAGTAGACTAAAATGCCGTCTAGTGATATGCCATCTACAGCTGTAATCTAGAAGCATGCCTCCTGCACATTTAAATTTTTAAATACAAGTTCATAATGATTTTAATTTTCAAACCTTTCTAGTTATGATTATCCATTAACCTTGCCCTGGTTGGTAACTTCCTCGGTCAATAGAAATGATGAATTCTTTGACCAGATGTAGATGCATATTTTTCTCTGGGTTTTGTGTATGATTTCCATGTCCCCTCCTCCTCCTCATCCCTTGCCCTTTGCCATCTGTGCTGAAGTGAGCAGAAGAATCAGCCTCCCATGTGAGTGACAAATGCCATCTCCCACTCCACGGTTGTAGGATTTCTGGCCTCTCTCTGCTCTGAGTAACCTTTGGAGAAGAGGATGGATAAGTAAAATTGTTCATTCACTTTATAAATGCTTTTGAACACTTAGTGTAGCTTGTCAGGCACTGATTTAAGTGCCATGTATATTAGAGTGGAAAAAAAAAAGCAGATAACATCCAGATCTATAGAGCATTTGTATTTTAATTGAAGAAACAGAACAAGGTATCTGTAAAAGTAAAGTAGCTACAAACTGGGATTGCTGTGATGAAAGAATCACAAGGACTTCAGTTGGAGGCTTAAAAAGCTTTGTTATATTTCTTACCACAACACAGCATAATTGCATGTATTTTCTTTTGCCTCTTCATAAGACTACAAGAGCCTCCACATTATGGCTAAGGCTTTTTCATCTTGGTCTCCCGATACTCAGGAGAGAGACTGACCCAGGAAATGAGCTATGTGCCCTATGGGTAAACATACAGGTGTTTATACTGACGATAAATTAACCAAGGATTGGGGCGTTGGTAAGAAACCATCAGACTTTCCACAAGACACCTAAAGTACAAAGCATATCTACATTTTACATTCTTCTGTCTTAATGACATTTTGTGTTTAATCCCCAAGTTTCATGCTTTCGTTCTATCTTGATTCAAAGCTTCAGTTTTACAAGAGAATAATCTAGTTTTCCCCATTATCCTCTAGTTAGACACAGCATACCAGGACTGTACACGTTAAGCCATGTAACCCGTGCTGGAAGAAGCCATGAAAAGCCTGGCAGTGTCCCTGGAACCCACAGTAATAATTCAGTTCCCTGTTCTCAGGTTTCTTGTCACCTTTCTCTTAGCTGCTGGAACAGCGTGTTTCAGCCCCAGCTGCTCACTCAGTGAGGAACTGTGTTTTGTTCCTGTCCCTCCCCACTCTCCCTTTCCTCCCCACCCCCACCATCCTTCCTACTCTCTGAGCAGTTGTTTCCTTGAATTTCATGTCACGCTGGAGCTTCCCCACGAAAGGGAGTTGATGTACAAGAGAAATTGTTCTTTCAAAACTTTGCTCTTTTGAAACTGCCCAGCTCTGTAATTAATTTCTTGACCCCTGTCATCATGAAAACGTAACTAAAAATGCAGGATGCCTGATTGTAGCATTGTACCAAGCCTCATAAACTGATGAGCACTCACCTACCCTGGTAACTGATAATCTCACCCTGCTCACTAACCAGAAGATCCACAAGGCCGTTCTGTCCCGCCTTTGTACCTCCTGCTTGCGCATCGTACAAGAGCCCTACACCACCAGAGACTGGGGCCTGATATTTTGGGAGTGATCTTGTTCAGTGCCTGCTGATGTAAATAAATCTGATCCAAATCCTGGGTGTCATTTCAGTGTTTCTACTTGCTGTTGTACCCAAAGGCATGGGCTCGTACAATGCTGCCATCTCTAAGCACAACCTGGGGCTTCCAAAGGGGAGCCTATCTCCTTCCAAATTGTATTCATGTTAGATGAGATCCGAAAGAACAGAGGTCTCATGAACTAGAAATTATGCTCTTTTATGGAGATTAAATGGGAATAATTTTCACCTCTAACAGATTTTTACAATAAAAAGCCTAAAGTAAGAGAGATAAAATAAACTAGTGAGTGGGGTGGTAAACAACACACCCAAGGCTAAATGCCAGGTCTGGGCAGGGGTGTCCGCTCTTCCCTTATATGTGGAGATTATATTTCATTCTCTAAGCCATGTTTTAGCACTGAACGTACAAGACCTTGTTTGAACTTGAGAATCAGAAGTTCATTTCTGGTTGGTCATGATTGTAATTCCATAAATATTTATAAATCATCTGTTGAAAGCATGGATATTGTTAGAAATCAATAAGAGACATGACTATTAAGCTTGAAAACCCCATAACCTGAGAAGCAGCTGCAAAATTTTAAAGTTGGAATCCTAGTATTTATTTAAAAAATAAAATAAAAAAGAAGAAGAAGAAAAAGAAAGACAAGAGGAAGAAGAAGGAGGAAGAGGAGAAAAAAATTCTGAGGAAGAGAACCTGATTGATCGCTATTGAAAAATGAATGGTAGAACAGCTAACAGTCAGTCCACAAGAGCTCAGCGGTTCTGCTCAAGTGGGGTGAGAACAATGAAGAGCAATTGCAAGGAAGTATGAGTTGGAGCTCCTGATGCCGCATGCTGACCGTATCTCACAGGAAAGGGGTTGTGAGGTCCACCAAACATTGGTGTAGATCCCGGGAGGTGAGTCCTGAGAAGTTACAGTGGGGGAGCAGAGAGACAGATTGAGATTAAAGCTAGACCATGGACAAGCAAAAGTGAAAATAAACCAAATGGTGCTAGAGCTTCTTGTTTTAATGTATTTAGTATAGGGTCTACAGGACCTCACTACACAGATCAGACTGGTACTGATCCTCGTGTTTTCAGCCTCCCAAGTGCTGGGATTGTAGGTGTGTGCACCACCATGCCCAGTCTAAAACTTTTTTTTTTTCTTTTTTAGGTGTTAAGGCTTCTTAAGAAGACTAACACATGTTGAACGGAGGTGTTTGAAAATTGCATAGAACACAGCCTGTCCCACCTTTGTACCTCCTGCGAGACTGGGGCCTGATATTTTGGGAGTGATCTTGTTCACTCCAGCATACACAAGTGGGCAGAGCATGTGTGCCAAGGAGGCAGGATAGAGGAGGAAGACAGATGAATGAGAAGTAAAGTCCTATGTGCCGTAATGGTCTTCTCACTGTGGTCACTAGAATCTTGATCCTCAAAGCCAAATAGAGTTTACCAAATCTATCCACAGAACACAGACCCAAAAAGAACTACCACTAAATTACAAGAGATGTCAGAAAGGTGTGATGAGCATGTTTGAAACCACGATGTGTAACCAGATAACTTTTACAGAACCAGCTCTCTACTTTCAGGTTAGAGAATGAAGAATGTACCACAGGACAACCTAGAAGTGGAAAAGAAACTACAAATATTGCCTTTCCATTTCTGTTGTTATTTTTTGAAAAATTTAAACATACACTACAGTGAACTCCACATACTCAAATACATTTTTATTTTACTCTTGTGATTCAATTTCATGTCTTATTAATATTTAATATAGTATAATATGTACAATGCATAGAGTAGTCCATTATACAATTTACCCACATAGATAGATAGATAGATAGATAGATAGATAGATAGATAGATAGATAGATAGATAGATAGATAGATAGAGTGGGTGGATGATAGATGATAGACAGATAGATATGTACATACGGCATTGTGCTCAAAAATGTTTCACATAGAAGGGCAAACATGAAAATGTTTAGTGACTATTGTGGCCTTTATCTAGATGTCCCTCAAGGCGATATATGCTCAAAGGTTGGGCTTTGGGCTTTGGGGAATGGATCACACAGGCTCTATACTCATCAAAGGCTTAGTGCACTAATGGGTTTATTGCTCAGTGTACTGTTAAGAGGCAGGGCCTGGTCAGAAGATAGGATCCACAGAGGTGTGGCCTGACAGGATGGGTCTTTCTCCCTGCCTCCTCCCTTCACCCCCTACATCCTTGTGGCCAGGAGCTGAGCAGCTCCTCCTCCACACACAGCCCTGCTGGGCTGTTTCTTTTTGGCATAAGGCCAGCCAGCCTTGGCCTGAAATATGAGCCTGAAACTACCCTGCACTTGCATCTTGGAGGAGGTGAAAGAAAACCTCACCTCCTCCAAGATGTAAGTGCAGGGTAGTTTATCTCAGGGACAAGAAGACAACAACCCTTAAACTAACAATAGCCAATAAACATTTTTATGAATAGAAGTAAGAGTAATAATGAATACTTGTGAATATTTATCTGCACCAAGAATAGTGAAAATGGCCCCCTGCAGGGAGTGTTCACTGGGCTCAGATTCTGTACTTTTCTTGAAACTTGTAGAACTGGTGTAAAAACCTGAGCTAGTGGAATCAAATTAGATATTTAATCCTACCCCATGAAAAGATCTTTCTAAAAGCAAGTTCCGGTTATTCTAATTGTTTTCAAAATCTTAGCTTATGTAAGAGTCATATTAAATAAATACATATGACTTTGGGGAAGTTAGTTTAATTTTAAGACTTGTGTGAGCATGTATAAATGAGGAAATTTGAGGAATCTAAAGTCTGTAATATTCCTTCTAACCATAATATTTTATGAGCCATCTCTATGAAGGTGTAAATTGTTAACAACAAACACTACCCAATATATGATTTATATTAAGTCTATTTTTATTGTTGGCACATTACACATATGGCCTGATATTATATAAATCTTTATCATAACATCAACATTTATTGAAGACCTCTGCTCTGTGGCAAATGTCACAGAACACTGTCAGGAACAAACGCGAAGAGGCCCACATTCTGCGGATTCCATTCATAACTATGTGGTAATCTCAGATCACACCCCCTCCAGTGCCCGATCATATCATTGGCCTACTGTCACCCCTTCCCCATGGGAGCTGCTTGGTGTCTGAGGGCTGGGACTCAGCTCAGCTGGCTACAGTGAGCCTCCTAGCACTTCGAGGGACAAGCATGTGAGGATGATTCCTTTCAGAAAACTGATAGGCTTGTCATGTGCTCTGCTCAAGCTCTGACTTGCCACAGATTAGCAGGAGTGTCTCCAGTACAGGCATGGGACAAGCTTTCTAGTCTGTATCCAGAAACCCTCCAATCCTTCCTCACATTCTGTCCCAGCCATTTCCACATAGTGAGAGCTATCAGATGGTACTTATAATCCTTCAAGTGCCAAACTTGGAGTTGCCTAGTTATGGCTGTAATTATGTTACTTTTAAATGCTGTGTTCTATTTTTGTGTCATAGAGCTTGAAGAAGAGAATTTACACAGGTTTTGTCTGCTCATCCTAGAAGCTGCTAGAACATAATGGTTTGTGAAAATGGACTTTGATATCAGGCAGTTATGGACTTGATTATCATTTCTACCACTCATTTGGCTACATGAACCAAGGAAGTCTTCTTTTTCAGAAAAGAAGAATAAATATGTACTTTACAGGTTCAATGTCAGAATTAAATCAATTAATGCATACAAATGCCTTAGAGAACACTTGGTATCCCAAGCACTAAGAAACTGGATTTAGTTTCTCTCATCACTGGCAATCCTTTTATTGATCATAAAGGCAAAGATTGCTTCTTTTTCCAGAGACAAATTCATCTTTAAGCTGCATGATATAAGCAGGAATTGCAAAGTGAACAGTTGTTTCCAAGTGTCAGCATACAAGAGCCACAACACTTCCTGCCAAGTAAGCCAAAGAGGTGATAAACCTGAGGCCCAGCTACCACTCAGTGCCCCCAAACAGGACTCACTTGGCCCCTGTTCATCCTTCCCTGCCTTCTCCTGCTAAAGACAGAATGCAGATTTCCACACACACCATTGCACAGGTCTCTGGACTCAACAGTTCAAATTCATGCTCAAGTTGTACTAGTAACGTTTTCCAGTTAAGGATATTTTTTAATCTGTGACCTCAGTCATCTCAGTTGAACTAGAACTCACATCTATAATCTTTCCTGTCCTTCTATTTGGTTCAAATCAAAGATATTTTCAATTAACATGTAAGGAAAAGTATCATAAATTCTAAATGCATTTTTATTAAATACTCTTCCTATTCACCTCTTGAGAACTTATTGGGTCAGCAGGATTGGACATGGAATTGCATAGTATCTATCTCCCCAGATGATTAAAAATATTTTAAAGAAAGAGAAACCAAATTGCTTTGATGTCTGAATCACAAATACTTGGACAAAATTACCACCAAATTAGGGGTCTAATGTTGCCAACTAGACAATACTTGGAAAAACAAATCACATAGGAAATTAGTAATGTGTAATCATATTATTTCAATAACTTACCAATAAATATCTTGTGTAAGTAGTTCACCATGGGCATGGTTTCTAGCCTCTTTCAGTTTGTGAAAAATAGAGAAAATGGTTGATTTGCATAGGACATAGGCATGGGGATGGGGTTAATACCTGAGAGGTCTGGGCTTCTCGATCATGAACTCAACACTAAGGACCAAAGTGAGAACCATTTCAGCACATCTGTAATCCATCAATGGCACCTTGCATAGAAGCTTGTGGGTTCAGGTCAAACAAAATCAGTGTACTCTATCAGTGCAAAACCTGAGAAGTGAAGAACTGAGTCAGTTGGGAACATATTAAAAATATAAAGAAATCCATAAGCATAAAAATGAAACAAAAACAAACCCACTTTTTTCTGAAGTGTCTAAAAGACAGCTGGCAGGAGATACTCTATAATGTCTCAAAGCTTGGGTCTGGAGTCAGATCGGAATTCCAATCCACATTAGCTGTGAGACTGTTGCAAACTATCCAGCCTCACTAAACTACAGGTTCATCCTCTCTGCAATGACATTGAAACTCAAAGAATTTTGAGAGAATTAGAAAATGAATTCACAGTCCCAACTGTAGTGTGCAAGATCCACAAAGATCTTTGTCCAGGAACGTGCTTTGCTAGTCCACAACTCTCAGGTGTAAACGTGGACCTGTGTGGCAAGTCAGCAAAGATTAACCAGCTTGACATTAGAAGTAACCCCAGGAGGCTAGTTTCAGGACCAAAGCCAACAAGATTTTCTGGTTTGCAGTTCTGAGCCCTGTAGCACAAGACCGTGACAACGATACACTGTCCCCTGGAACTTGCCATCCTTCATGGCTCTCCTCTTGCTCTAACTGAAGCTTGTTCAGGCTCCCTCAGGTCAGCCATTCTGTCCCATTGCCTTGAACGGGGAGGAAATTCTTTGCAGAGGCACAGCTTGGTTTCAATTGAGCTGTACGTCCCTAGGCACTCAGCCTGGGGGCCAGGTTGGAACAGGCTCTGACCCAGTTTCTACCACTTGAGTGAAAAGTAGTCAGACAAGTTCTTTGAACTTCCTGTTCACTGTGTCCACAGGATGTTTTACTCTGTTCAAGTTTTTTAACCAAGTTCTTTGGAACCATATTATAGTTTTCTGTTTCCTGCAGGTCCACATACGCCTTCTATGACAGCCGCTTCCATATCCTTTGGTCAGTCCATCGTGTTTCCAGTCTCAGTGAATATTGTCTCTATGGGGAAAACTCCCAGCTGTTGAGATACTGGCCATAACATGGGACAACATAGGCTTCTCATCTCTTGTGATTCTCTCACCACAAAAATAGTGGAGAAGTTAGGAGATATGTTGAGGCAGGTTTAGCACAAGCTGGAAAGACCAGGTGTTGCCACAGATTTACTCTTAAATCAAGTTGAATCTTACCCTTCAGTTCCTTTCAGACAGAGGGGAAGTGAAAGGCAGCTTCCTCTGAGGTTCCCTTCTCTTCCTCCACCCTCTCCCTGAAGAAGTCTTCATGTGTTCAGAGAAATCCTTCCAGTCCACAGCAAATACATAGATGATGCAAATTCATTCCCAGAGGATTCTGATCCACCGGCTTTGCTGCTTACTTGTTTAGGGTCATGGTGGCCAGAGGCACAGGGCTTAGCATTCACTACCTGCCCCCATTCCTTTCCTATTCAGAAAATTGCCCAGGAACAGGGACCCATGGTATCGAGGACTGAAGGATCACTGTACTCCATCAACCTCCCTACATCTATTTTAAATTGTGAAACAATTTTCAAGTTCAATGATTCTTTTTTAATAATTAAGTACATTAGTTGGGACCTTTTAAGTATATATACTGATCACATTCACATAGGTTATTTGTACCTGTACATGATATAACATGATTCGTTTTTTCCCCATTCCTCTATCCTCTCCTTAACCCCTCTTCCCCTCCTTTTTT